>JAYMTK010000740.1:0-19579 GCA_036897405.1 Pelargonium myrrhifolium
CTTTCTTAGTCTATATCTTAAAAAAAAAAAAAAAAAAATCCTTGGTGCACCATATAATGCAAACTTTAAGCATTACCTTTGATCTACCGCTTCTATCAAAATGAACCGAGTACCGTTTCAGGTCACCAACCTCTGAAAAGAGCTCCTGAGGAGAAGCAAAAAAGTCCAAATTAAACCATGAAACAGAGCTTTACACATCTGAAACTGAATCTCATCATATTCTAGCAAGAGAGCAAGAGTTAAATCGAGTATCGGCAGACAAGTCAGTATATATAACCCAAATCTATGGCAATTAGTGGATATAGAACGAGCAAATAATGGCGATGGTCAGCATGGTAAGAAGAGTTGGAAGGTTATGCTTTCGGTGGGCAGAACATTGACAGTTGGGCCATCGAACAAGATAAATAAAATTATTTTCCCTTGTCCAGAACTCATCCTCCCTTTTAATTAATTGGAACTCGGTAATATAGATGTCACAGTTACTATTCTGTTTTAGCTAAATAATACTGATGGTGCTTAACCACAATCCAATTACCATAGGCATTGCTGATTTGATTTTATCAACCTTAAATGTATGAAACAATATCAACAAAGTAAACTTTGACTCAAAACACCCAGTTTTTTGAACTAACAGTCTGAACATAAGCACTTAATACCACTAACACTATTAGGGGACCATATTGACTCCACCCCTCGTGGCAACCACTTAGCTGTCAAGGGGACCGTGCCTCTACTATACCCCTCCCGTATCAAGTCGTGTTATACTTATCAGTTATCTGGTTGACTTAGACGGCCTCAATAATGTCCCTAAGACTACCATAGCTTAACCACAAATAATGGAATACATTTCCAGGTAAACCTTTTACTGCAAAGTTTAAACTACCTATGCAATAGAATGAATGTCAAATCAATGACTAAAAACAGCATTTCTTTGTAAAAAATATACTAGATCAAGACATAAAGAAGTAATAAACATTATGCAGCTAAGTTTCAAACACATCTTCAAAGAAATTTGGATTCTCTAGATATATACCTTAATATTACTTCAACAATACAATTTAAAGGAATAAAAAGAACTACTGAAGTGTTGCTTAAACTGCACATATATACTAAAACAAACATAAATTCGATCTAACAAAGGAAAAAAGCTAGATCCACGATCAAAACACAAAAGTAATTTGAAAATCAGGCCACTGAAATGATTTTCAATAATGAATGAATCTCACCTTAACATCTTCGTTAGAGACGCCGTAGTCAAGGTTGGATATCAAGAGCTTAGTGCCAGTCTCAATTGAAGCTGCACGACCTGCTTGACCAGGAAAAGCCGCCGCCGCGCCGCCGTGATCCATGAACATGTCATGCTGCCAAGCGGAGTCAGGAGCTTGAAGAGGCTGTTTCCGGAATCAAAAAATCAAATCGAAACAGTGTTTTCGTAAAAAATCAGATCTAGAGAGACCACGCTTCAGCAATAAAAGTGAAATCCGAATCCAAATCCAAGCCGTTTTTGCTTCCAGAAGCAAAATTGCTTTAAATTTTGAATCGTAACAGAAGTGAAAGTACTGCCAAAAGTAGCTAGCTAAGCGAACAGATTCGTGCGGCGGACCTTTGCGTACGGAGCAGTTCGTGCGGCACCGCGATTCTTGAAACTCCGGGAAGGTCCGGGACCTAGAGGTCGGCGACCTCCACCGCTACCACCACCACCGCCTCTGCCTCCAGATTTAGATTTCTTGTTGGTCTTGATGAGATCGTCCAGAGATTTATCCAAGGCGCTTGTCATGACTTGCAGATCTTCAGAAACGCTAACTAGCTGAGAGTGAAAAGTCGATAGAAGGATCGGATTTGGTGATTGAGAGGAAAAGTGGTCTAGGGTTTTGAAATTCCGCTGAAAATGAAGACAGATCCAAAATAGACGAAGAGACAGAGACAGAGACAGAGAATAAGCGGTGGATGGATCTGTAGATGGAGGGAATAAAAAAATATATATATATATAAATATTTTAAGTGCGTGAAGATAGAAAAATTGAAGTGAGAGTAACAAATGGTTTCGTGGTGTAGTTGGTTATCACGTCAGTCTAACACACTGAAGGTCTCCGGTTCGAACCCGGGCGAAGCCAGTTCTTTTTGGGCCTACTGTGAAAGCCCATTAATCCATGCCAATTCTTTTGGGGTCTACACTGTCCAAAGCCCAATAATCCATGCCAATTCTTCTTGGGCCTACACTGTCGAAAGCCCAATAATCCATGTCGGACTGTAGAGTGGCCCAACAACGATGATTTGCCTTATTAATTATTGGGCTTGGGCCCATTGGGACTATAGGTCCATTCCCAAAGTAATAGAAAGACTTTTTTCTTCGAAACCATGAGGTGTCTTGAATGGGACCGCACACTAGCGGTTGACACTTTTAAGTCGTTTTACCGCGTCCAAACTAATTCTCACTCGCCCATTGTCAGCGGACTAAGCGTAGGAGGATGGCTCATGAGTTTTTTCTATTCACAAAAGTTAGGATTCGAACTCTCAACCACTTACTTAAGGGACAAAGTGCTGAACCACTACGTTAACCCACGGGGTCAGTAATAGAAAGACTTTTTGTGTGTTTGTGTTTTTTGTTTTTCTCTTTCCACTCAAATATTTGTACCCATTTGGATAATCCAATTCTACATATATTCAACCTAAGTGCAAGCACAACTCATTTAATTGGCCCAAATTGATATATGCAACAATCTAATCTGCAGTCTCAAAATTCAGAGCGGAACCCAATTTGGAACACAATTTTTGTGGCATACTTGGATCACACATGTCCAGTTTTGGCCCATATTGATATATGCAACAATCTGATTCGCGGTCTCAAAACTCAGTGCGGAACCCAATACAAAACAAAACTTTCGTGGCACACTTGAATCACACATGCCTAGATTCAATGTATCTATCTCCACCTATTAGAATCAGGGAGCAATCACTATAAATACTCTTTAAGTGTTGAGGTAAAATTCACAATAACACATACATTCTCTGCTAAGTTGAATTCACTTATTCTCACTCCGAAGATTAATTTAAGTGCAAAACACGAATTTTAACTTAACGTGTGTTCTTCCTTTGTAAAAAATTTTAAATGAACAAAATCGTTGAAAAAAACAACAAACGAGTTTCTACGTCGACAAATATATTCCTATACTTGATTATCAAAACCAATAACTATTACACTATGAATCAAGTCAAAACTTGAACTAATACATATAGTTGAGTACCCACAAATTGTAGTCTTAATTATATAGTATATAACACATCCAACAACAATATATTTTGTTTGAGAGCATAGATTCATGCCCCCAAAAATGTGAGGCTCTAAATACTCAAAACGGTTTCGAGTATTTTTGTCACATGACTCTTCGAATATCTTAAAACACAATTCTCCAAATGTTTTTGGTAGATCCCACACAAATTTTAGTGTTGTGTCCATTAAGTTTATTTTTGCATTTCAAACATACTTTTTAGAACACTATTCAGGCACTGTACATGCACAACGGTTGAATTTTTCTCTTCCCATTTCAAAATTTGTGAACCATATTAGCCAGAGCTAAACTAATTGTGATGAGCTAACAACCCATTTTCGAAGAAGGATCTACAAGTGCAATCATGACAGCCATTTTGTGCCCTAGCTGCAATTTCGAGCCTTTCGTTATATTGAAAACGAGTTTTGGCTATTATGAAAGCTTATAGACAAATCTATAATGTTTTTTGTATAGTAAACATAATGAATAATTTGCAATCTCCAGACTGAAAATATTCAGTGAACGGTAATGATGAATACCTCGTCGCAACACGTAATATAATTATAACCAAAATTATGGCAAGGGTAATGTCAGGGCACTACAAAAATAATCACTTTCTGCAACAACAAATGTTTTGGCTTTATAGGTGACCCAAATATGGATGGTGGTCATCGACTTCAATTGGGTTGTCACAGAGAAAACTCTAAAATGTGGATGATTTTTATTTTATGAGATTTTTCGTCGTGGAAAGTAGTAGCGACTCGTCGACAACAATCATCCGTTGCGCATGGTTCCTTAGCACCCGCGACAAGTTATTTGGCGACAACTACTTTTAGGCTTAGGTGAGAACGAGACAGTCGTGAAAAGTAAGATTTCTGATTTTGGAGAATTGTCTTTATTATATTACCACCACATAACCTAATTAAATTTCGGCACAATAAATAGTTTCTTGTAGTGGTGATTACTTGTACATTAGCAAAATCGTATTTCTAATATGAAACAACAAACTTACAAATCTGACGGCTTAAGACGGCAAAACGTATTGTTGACGTGTTTTGAATATAGAATTATCGAACTTCAGCTCATTCTCGATAAATTTTTAACCATGGTTCACTTGCATCATATTATCATAACATATCAGCGATAAAATTGTACGGGTAAATCATAACGATAAAATTAAAAACTAGCTAAAATTCATCAAGTAGAAAAAAGGGATGGCATCAAAATGCATTGTTGTAGTGATTTTATGTATGGAAACAAAGCATGTGAGCTTTTTGGTTGATGCTCTGATCTATCACTCACAAGTCACAAACATTGTTGTTGTTGGTCTTCTTGATCATCATCTTCTTATCTGCAAGTGATTGATGAGTGCAGTTGTTCATCAAATAAAATAAAATAAAATAAAGGTACTGTCATTGAAATTTGACACAGCTTTAATTTGTCTTCAAATATTGGGAAGGTGACATGCATCATTTCTTCAAATATA
Source organism: Pelargonium myrrhifolium (assembly GCA_036897405.1). Lineage (NCBI taxonomy): Eukaryota > Viridiplantae > Streptophyta > Magnoliopsida > Geraniales > Geraniaceae > Pelargonium > Pelargonium myrrhifolium. Next base: position 4,756 of record JAYMTK010000740.1, read on the forward strand.
TATGTTATGGACCCATTGATGTTACTTGTGAGTGTATTTTAAACACAGATCCATTTTGGTGCAATTTTTGCAGCTGTGAGTGTTGGGTATTGCATGGTGGAGAATAACATGGTACAAGTTTTTTTTTTTTTTCTACAAATTTAATTAAATGTTTTTGTTAAGAACATTTCACAATCATCTATGAATAAATTCTCAACCACATCAACTCTCATATTAGTCAAATGATATATATGCCCCATGATCTTCTTTTTGTGGATCAAGTACCAAAAAATAAAGAGTAGCTACTAGCTAGTACAATAATATATATAGAGTTTAATGTATATCAGTTGACTGATATAAAGTTATATCAGTTGCTCTAATAAGGTGGTGACACCTCATTTAAAATCATGGATCTGGACGGGTCGCTCCGCTCCCCCAAATTCACTTGGGTGGGTATAAGTGATTTTAAATGAGGTGTCATCACCTCATTGGATTTGTTAAGTTGCAACTGATGTAACTTTATATCAGTCAACTGATATACATTTTACCCTATATATATATATATATAAATAAAGAGAGAGAGACGGATGTACTTGGTCTCTTGTGGGGCTATTGCCCCTACTGACCAATTTTTTTTGTTGGAAATATACTGTATGATTTTTATAATTTTTAATTTTATTCTTGTCAAATTTTTATATTTGCCCTCACTAAAATTATGACATTATATAATTTACTTTAATTAGTTTTTAATTTTTTTAGTTTTGCCCCCTCAATGCTTAAAAAATTTAGAATTGAAATACACTTATAAATAAATTTGTATCAAATAACTAGCAAAATAAACGTGCCAAAAAGCTTATACTCCCTCCGTCCCAAAATGAGTACTTGATTAATGTCAAATACAGAGTATGTACAATGCACAATATGTATATTTGCGAACGAATGAATAAAAATTTATATAATTATGTTATTAATACCACTTAAAAAAAATTTGCCCCCACTAAGTAAAGTTTCTGAATCCGTTCATGCAAGTACCAACTACTTTTTTCTTCTTCTTTACTGAATATATTATTAATTCAAATCAGTGCCCAAAACGAACTACATTTACACAAGACATAACTCAACAAAAATAAAATGTTACGTATTTCAAAAAAAATGACTTTATAACTTTCAATGAGACTTTTGAAGTAACACAAAAATCTCATCATGTTAATTTGATATGTCACCCTATATTGTGCTTTTATATATACCTCGATCTTTTCTTTGTGTACTGCTGTTGTGTTTAATTTTCCTCTCAAGAAGCACTCTGAATATATCTTCTTTTTTTGCTGATATACAAAAGCATGTGACCCAAGCTTTTAGAAACTCAGCTATGATCTCTGAACCTTATTACAATGCTACGTACTGTGTAATAATATTTCATGAAATATATAACTAAACTAATTAATGCATGCAGTATATGCCTACGTACGTACAACTCCAATTTGTAATAATTGTCAAGCAATAAGGGGCTCTTGTCACATAAACAATGCTTGGAGCTTCTTGCTTAGTAGCTCGCACTCCAGTCTACAACTTTCTCCCATCTGACCATGTTTCAAACAATAGTAATATAATTAATTATAAAGATGTGGACATTGAGTCAATAATAAAATAAAATAAAATAGGTGCACCAACCTTGAGATGTAGATTGTAGAACAGCCTTCCACTGGAGGAGCGGAAAGAAGAAGCGTTGATGAGAAGAAGCCCATCTTGCTCTAAAACCACCAATATGTTACACAGCGAAACCCTATTATTATTATTATTATTATTATTAGGGTTGTTGTGTGTGGATGAAATCTGAACAAGAACCTCGTCATTTCCGAGGCTGGTCGCCGACACCGATGATAAGTAGTTGGTGTGCATCATCAGATGTTGATCATCATGACGATGTTGTTGTTGCCTTGAAATTCTGAACAAAAGTTGTTCCTTCCTTTGGACCAGTCTCTCCACCGCCTCTTGTATCTCCGGTATGTACTTGAGTACGTGTGAAAGGATCGTTGGAATGCTCATTTTCTTCTGTACGTGTAACTATAAATATTACTATACTTGATACTACTTTGTATCTTTATCAATATAAGTTCTTGTTTGAGGACTTTGAAAAGAGGGAAAAAAATAATTTGTGAGAGAAATTTGGGTGATAAAATAGGAATGATAATTAAAATATAATATGACATGGTACAAAGCCATATGGTTGAGGTCGACCTATCAACCAAAAGGTCGACTTATACATGTCGTGGTCGACCTACTACACGTACTTTGATCTCTCAAGTCCACTTATATTGTTATACATTGTGGTTGAGCTATTCAACTACTCACAAACTCTTCACAGAATGATTTCTACATTTGAAGGTATTCTCCAGTAAATCAAAACGTAAAATGTTTAAACAAAAATTATGTAATTAAAAGTTTGAAACAAAATTAAGAACAAATGTGAGAGGTAGTTGTGTCCCTCTCCATTTTTTGTCCATGACTTAAACATTTTGCTCATTGAAAAGACGTAGGAGGTTTCTCCAAAAGTTCCGTTTTCTCTAAAAGTATGACAAACAAATATTTTCTGCTAGAAGCTGTCTTTTTTTTATGTGACATGCAGAAGAAAAGCTTGAAGTTTCATTTATGTTGTTCCCGTACAAACCCTAAGTTACATCAAATAAGTACTAAATAGAATCGTAGCCGTACCGTGTGATCATAGGTCCTTGGGAGCTGTGAGCGGAGGTAGGAGAACATATGGTTGATCCTCTTCCGACGACAACGCTCGTTGGCATTGTGGTTGAGTTTCTTCAACGCCTTAGGATCAATGACTGAATTCGGGGAGCGATCGTGATTGCGATCAAGCTCCGACTTCGTGGACTGAGAATGAGGATGAAAATGAAGAAATGTTTCACAATTAGTACTTCCCATCATCTTGTCTTTGTTGATGAGTTGATGGCTCATGGAATCATTTACAAATGTTGAAAATAGTGGAGAAATAGGCATTGCTAGCATATTTATTTTATCTTTACTTATAAATGTTGAAGCTCTCTGTATATAGATATTGCAGAGTTTAGTTTAATTTGATGAGAAAATTTCAAGATCTTTTGGTTATATATATAGTAGCCCGTACTCGATCTCAATCATATTTGTAGGTGGAATTTTATGTGATAACGACTGAAAATTATGTATCTATTTTTTTTTTTTTTTTTTTGATATTATTGATGGTTGACAATTTAGCATCTTAATAATTTAATTACATTTGCTCTTTCATTTCAACCCGTACATTACTCACTTTTCTCCTGAGCAGCTGCGTACAATAAAAAATGGAAGAAATGGAATGCATGTTTATTTTAAAATCAATGGGATTTAGGACATTCCAATGGATATTCTTTTTTATCAGTTGGATTGATTCTTTTGAGTTATGCATTACTGCTACCATTAATACAGTTCAAATATATATTACCTACTACTTTAGCTAATCAGATTCAAGATTCGTGCCCGTCATGATGATGCAAACCCATTAATTTGCGTTTTTTTTTTTTTTTGATTGAAATATTAATTTGTGTTTTCTTACAAATAATTTCATAGAAATATATATTTTTTATATACATCATGTGATAATAGGGCAATGAGAATATAAGTTCATAACTTATAAGTTGTCATAATGATCACATCAAAATCAAATATCAATAATTTTCATTCATATCATTTTTAATTGGATACACATATTTAACTTATACAACTTTATAATTAGTCTTGTGTTCTAAGTTGATTTTATAGTTAATATTGGCTTTTCATATTCAATTCACTTGCAAACGTTCTGCAGTCATCTATACGTACATTTACTGTATGCTAGTTTATGAAAGTAAGTTTATTACATATAAATTGATTCTTTTGTGTTTTTATTTTATAAACCCAAATTATAGCTTAACTATTGTATGTATCTCGGGAATAAACTGATATAATTTTATATCAGTCAACTGATATACATTTTACTCACATATATATATATATATAAAGGGAGAGAGAGAGAGAGAGTTTAAGGCAATAAATTCTTAACTCGGGTTAACTCGTCAATGAGTGATGACATCTCATGCATTAATAATACACCAAGAAACGCTTCGCTCCTACAAATTCATTTGACCAATTAAAATAGAGTATGACCACATAAAAAAAATAGGAAAATGAACAATTGTTTTAGATAAATTTTATATAAAAAAATATGACAATTATTTTTGAATGAAAATAATTATATATATAGGTTTGATTTATTTTCAAAATAATTTGCTAAAACTATACATTTGCGTTTATAAGATAGGTTAATCTGTCTTCAAATATTAACATTTAAATAGGAAATAGATTGATTTGGACTGGTAATAGGTGTCTCCCCCATTTAATTGCACATCTTTATTTTTATTTTCTTATTCATAATTGAATTTGTAATCAGTGAAAGAGAATTGTAGAATTTATTAAAAAGAATGGAGCAATTGACTTTGGCATAGAGTATAATTTAAAATGGTGATATACAAAAGTCAATTTGCTCAACCATGACACGTTCTTTTAAATAAAACTAGGGAGAAAATCCGTGCGATGCACGGGTATACATATGATATTAGTCGATTTTCACTAAATACATACATAAAAAATGGGGAGAGTTTTAATTGTAACTAAACATGGACAAAATTAAATTTTGTAAATGTAATTTCGATGATGATCTTACGCATGCTTCTCCCAACTTGAAAATAAATTATCGTAACAATTGATTTGCAAATCATGTGTCTAAATCGGGTAAAATTCTTTTGATACTTTAGGGGTACTTATTGTTCCAGACTAAAGTTTAGGAGTGCTAACTGTTTTTACTACAAACTTCTGAGATGCTTATTGTATTTACCCCTATTATTTATTGGGTTTTTATTCTTTTTAAGAACATAATTGCTACTTGAAACTAAGTTCCGTACATAACTGCATGTCATGAACTTCCAAATAAAATTATGGCAACATATAATATTAGCCTAATATAAATGCTTCCTGAGATCTGACTTTTGATAAGTATGGTATGTCATACATATATCTTTAATATTACAATCTTCTAGAATCCTTGAGATTGACTTTTGATAATTAATGGAATATAGTAAATTGACTTTCAACAAATAATAGTTTCTTGCGATCATAGTTAATTGACTTTTCGATGCCATTTTGGTACATGTGCCACATACGTTGCGTAACAAAATTTGTAAATAGTAACATTATCATAATTTACTAGAAACTTGTTCAGCAATAGCTTTAGATTGTTTAGACTTACAATTCATTCTACAAAATTGAGGCAGAAAATACATTTGCAGAGACAAAACAATAATGAATCCAAGATAACTTCTCCGGACAAACAAGAATAGAAAAACATGGATAAAAATAAAAACATTATACCTATGAAAGCTTTAGGATCTATCAAAATTCATGTCAATGGCATGTAACGTGCTTTTACCATCTTCCCCTTCCGCCTCTTCCGCGACCCCCTCCTCTCCCTCTTCCTCTCCCTCTCCCTCTCCCTTGAAACTCCGATCTATCTTGTTTCAGCCCCAAGGATTGGACTCCTCTTCTATCTTTACGTGGTCTGCCCTCATCCTCGTCGTCCTCCTTGTACTTGGCTTTACTTCGAGAGACGAAGGAAATCTCTCGCGATCCTCCTGGACCCAGCTTGACATCTTTTGAAGTACCATAAGCCCGCTGGTTATTTTGACATGCTACTCTCTCTCCCATAGGAAGAGAATCTTCATTTGCAAGCGATACACGATTCCCAAATGCCTCTGCGTGTCGCTCATCTCTAACTTCATAAAACCTATAGATTCCATGAATTTCCATTGAGAACATGGGAGATTCAAATGTTTGAGCAAAATATGGACTTTGAGGCATCATTACAAAACTTAAAGAAGAGCATAAAAGCATGAAGGAAACTGTAGTACTCTACAAAATACAAACATCTCACCTTGGAACTCGAGCTTTTTTATTTTTCAGATTCCCATCCCCGCCGCCATCTGATAACTGAGAGTCCTCTGAATCATCAGAATCACTTGCACTCTGATCTTCTTCTCCCAGGACAGGTTCAAAATGTTCCTCCACCAAAGATGGTGGCTTCTGGGATGGTACGGGATGTAATGCCACATATTCTGGTGATTCTTCGTCAATTTGGAAGTCCTGGATTGCCAACAGAAGTTAACAGATTAATGAAAACACAAATTAGTATGAAGCAGTCTACATAATCATCAGCCCTTGGTACAAAACAACCATCGCCTCTAAATTCTAGGTTAGTACCAAAAAGCATACATGTGTTCAAATCAATAAGTGGTTTACACCCGCACATCCTTAACACAAACCTTATCGATAGTTTCAATGATCATATACCAGACAAGTGAGTTGATCGGTACAAGCATGATTGAAAAATGATTGGTAAGATTATAGTAAACTATTTATATGATTGGCATATGATTATTGTACCTTATTTTCAAACATTGCCCCAAATCGCTCATCTTTAAGAACCTCAGTGCTAAGTCCCTTCCTTTTCTTGGATGGCTTCTTAGTCTCATTGTCATCAGCAGCAGTTTTCTCTTCACCCTTTTCCTTTTCTGCTTCTTCATCGTCGAGCAGACGAGCAGCAAGATTCCTGTTGACCTTAGGCAATCTTTTCCTAATCTGCAGTAATACAAAAGCAACACATGATGTCAAAAGATAGGGCAATCAGACAGAAGTACACAATCGTAACTCCAAAGTAAATATGTGAACAGTAAATCTGATGACCATATAAGCTCTTCCCCTGTCCTCCCCTAATCCAACATTGAGGACAAAATGTGCATTGCCAACATGACATCAAAATCAAGAACAAATATATTTCCACTTAACATGAAACCAAGCCTAAATTAACTTTTTTCATATTAAACTACTGCATTAAATCCGCTCACAATTAATTTAGGAATATGAACATGATGCATCTGTGCACTATAAGTACAAAAATGCCTCCTCAGTATGTCTTTTATACAAAGAACTTAAAGAGAAATAAAGAATAGCTACTTTTATGAAGTAATATAGCAAATAACTAACCGTAATTCGGGAGGCACGTTGGGCTTCTAGTTTCTCCTGTTTTCGCTGCTCTATAAACTCATCATATGCAAAAGGATCGGCCAATGCCTTTGCCTGCACAAAGGTAATACGGTCATAACAGAACATCAAACTTACCATTTGGATTGTCCCACAAAATGTTTTTAAAACACAGTACCATAAAGAAGCAGAGTAACAATAGTTTTTACTACCATCCTGCATAATAAATTATCTAACAGATTATAAGTTATAACTGCCATGAAAATAGACTTAAGGTAAAATTCAAAAACTATGTCAAATTCATAAAACCCCTTAAAAATCCCAAAATTTTTAAATAAAATAAAAAAGGTAGAAAAATGTACAAAAAATAATAACTCCACAGTCCACAGGCTTAGTCGTCCCCCAAACCAAGGTGTATGGTAAACCTTTATAACAAATAAGTGTACAAGTCAACTGCTGTTTTACCTTCTTATACAAACGATAGTCCATGAAGAATCCATGCATGTAGGCTCTTAGAAGGTTGGTGCCAATCAGATTTGTCAAATTCAACTTCTCAAGGTCTTCTTTTGTCAAGAATTTAAAATTATCATATATAGTTGCTTGTGCACCCTCCTCTAGCTCTTCCTGGAAAGCAAATTAAAAGGGGTAACCAACATAAGGCAGTGCTCAAGTGGAACAAATATAACGCAATACACGACTAAGCCAATAACAATGTAAACACACCGTTATATTCTCCAGGTAAGAACACCACTTGGGAGCAGGTCCTAGAGCAGGTATAAAATAAGATGGTATAGCGCTGCAGTCTAGCGCCAGCAAAATCAACCCACTATCATTGAATACACACAAATCATTGATCGCCCCAGCTGTTGGTTCAATGCTTGTCATGCCTTCTCCCTGAAAATAACAGAAAACCAATGAACAGCCACTTATAGGATTCAATTGTGGATAAACAACAAGTCTCAGAATCAGTAATATTCAGCATACTTAGCATACGTAATACTTCATAAATTAATTACTGTAATCATACAAGAGCTGTGCTACATGGAAGTGTTACCATCCTTTTATTCATTCTGCAGCATGCTTAGCATAACTAACACTTCATAAATTATTACTAAAATCGAACAAGAGCTGTGCTATGTGGGTGGAAGTGTTGCCATCCTGTTATAGTGTTATTCACTCTTCAACCCTCAGTTTAGTTACATGAAATTAAATCCAAAGGATATGAGCCTGGCAAATTTGGTCAAGTAGGGTTTCACAGTGCACCTAGAGAAAAATCTGATTCTCACAATCATTCATATCTATTTAACACAGAATAGGAAAGAAAGAAGAAAAAAAAAAGGATAACTTGATGATAATTATGATGATGATGCTTTCAAAAAGAGTTTTCAATTATCTGCTTTTTGACAACTTAATAAAACAAGATAAATCTAATATTGAATACTTTTTCTAAGTTAATACTGAAGGAGTAACAAGTTCTTCAGACAGTGTAAGTTCTCCAAAATTTAGGCAAAAAATGAAAAATTACCGTCTCAGGGTCCCATATTCTGACAATGTGCTTATCAGTGGTTATTAAATGAGGTCGTTCAGAATTCAGAGTACGGTGCCACTTAATGTTCAATATTGGGCTTCCATACCTATATAACAATGAAAAGGATATCAATAAGCAACAAGAAATGAAATCAAGAGAGAAGCTGAACCTGTTGGTGCATAAGAGATAAAAACCAGCGAGAGGAAGTAGACTAACATGTGATCCTTAATTCGTAAAGGATGTGAGGAACGCAAGTCATAAATAAGAACCTGCAAATTGACTACTGGATTAATTTTTATTATATATATATAAAAATATATAATATAATATAAATTTAAAAAAATTTAAAAAAAAAAAAAAGAAATCTGAGAAAAAAGCTGAAGTAAATGGACCCAATCAAATAAAAGCCACAAATCAATATCACAAGCTAGAAAATGGCAGTCTAAACTTTTATGCATGCATATCAGGATATGAAGTAAACATTTTTCTCATATCTTTTATTCATGAATGCATATTAAATTTAACAGGACCGGATTTCTTAGACTTTGGAGCACTTATATAATAAAAATATTATGGAAAATAAGCATTTACCCATGCATCACTTTTAGCAGTTTTAAAATTGTATAGAAAACAAAATGGTACCTAAAAACACTAATATTGACTGTTGAGTTGTACGTGTAGATGGACAAGAGATGAGCATTTAGTCATGCACGTGGATTTATGCATACATCCTATAAAACAATAAAACCCTTTAATTCCATAGTCTTCAAGTAAGTGTTTTCATGACTTTCATTTTCATGTTTTTTTCTTATCGCCCTATGTTCTATTAATAAACCCATGCATGTCCATAAAGGTCATTATTTCACAGTTTACCAAATTGGGTTACTATTTTCCTCAGCTTTCTTTATAAATAAATAAAAAAAATTACTGTCAGTCATCACACACAAAACATCCAACCTCATTAATTTATAGTAAGAAATTTGTCCCTGAAATAGCCCCCTCAAAATCGTCACTTCATCTGCCGCCACGCTCCTTGTACAATGTACTCCACTATTACTTCATGTACTCCATCGGACTGAAAGACGAATTAATTTAACCTATTCTAAGTGCAACCAAAACTTGGAGAGCAGATGAAATTTCAGCGGGAAGCAGGAAAACACTGAGGGGCATAAGAAAAGGACAGCCTCGTAACAAGGCTCCTGCCATTATGAGGTTTGTGGAGGATCAATTATGTATGCAGCATTACCTCAAAAGTATTTATTGATACTTGTTAATGGTTAATATATGAAAGCTTTTATAATACTCTATACCATTCAGCCCTATTGATCTAACCTGGTGCAGTTTCACTAGTATTGATGGTTTATCCATTGCAGAAAGTACTCCTTACCCTTTCTAGTCCTACGGCCTTAATTTTATGCTCCTCTCGTATGAAAACAATTGAAAACATGGTCTCAGTGCTCACAAATTGGAAAGCTTGAAAAGAATGGTAAAGTTACTTCATGATCCCCATAGCTGGCAAGATATATTGACATGTTAAAAAAAAGGTATTGTTTTTTCCAAGTTCCAACAAAATATTACTCATTAAGAAAATGATTTTGCCAACTTTGTGGATAATACTCTATAACTCACTATTCACTAATATAGCAAAATGCAATAGGATCTGCAGTTTAAAATATAGTTGAAAATGAGTAATAATACAACTCTTTCAGAGTAACAGCTTATAATAATTTCATACCTTTCCTTCACTGCTTCCAACTGCCATAAGAAAACCACCATCTTCATCAAACTCTACTGAAGTGACCTCCTATAAAACAATCAGTCGTAAGAGACCATCTCACGATACCAAAAAAAACAAAAAACTAGAATAGTTGTGTCACCGTCTACAAGGAACGTATAAATATTATGTAGTGACATGCTTCTACATCATGCCCTGCCCTTCAACTATAAAGAGCCAGGGAAAATAAATTTGACACTAATAGCTACTTGCAAGTTGCAACATTTTCAAACATCCACAGCTAATTGAGTAAAGAAAAGGAAAAAAAAAAAAGATGTTAGCACATTAATAAATGAAAAAACGAAAGTAGAATTCAAACAGTAAAGCAAGTAAATAGTTAGCTGTCATCTAAACTAAGGCAGTGGTCATCCTTGAAACAAATGTTACATTGTTACGTGTTGGTTTTCAAAAAGCTTTCAGAAGAGAATAACCTTCCCTGGCTTGCGGAAACGTAAGAATCTCATATACATAATGAATATTGCTTAAGAGAGAAGAAAGGTACCTGGTCCATATCACCAGTAGGTGCAATAGCATTTATTCTACCAACTGATGATCTCACTCTCATATCAAAACATTCCACGGCACCATCCTCACCACCACAAGCAACTAGTCCATGGAGCTTACTGAAATGGAGGGAAGAACTTTTTAGCTATAGATAAGCAAAAGGTCAATGGACATAACATGCACAAGTTTATGATTACAAAATAGTAGCGAGTATAATTGCAAAAGTAATGAGATTAATTAACAACCTTCGGGAAACTACATTTAGGGCAGGAGATTGTGTGTTAAGTGAAGATAGAAAACGTCCCTGCAAGAAATGAGCTAGCATAATTATTCAGTGTGAGAACAGAAAGCAAGTTTATATTAGAATTGAAACTATATACTCATTGTAGGACCTAGAAATCCTGAGACATTATATCAGGAACTAGCATATGGTAGTTGAAATGAATGATTATACTACAATAACAAAAAATTAAGCTGGGTACCTGCTCTAAATTAATTCTATAAAGATCGGGAGAAGAGGCAGCACAAAACAAGTCACAAGACCAGCAATCATATGCCATATCCCTTCCCATCCTGTTCGACAAGAACAGAAAATTCACAAGGCGTAATAGGGTAAGTACGATGCAATCAGTAAAACCCCTCAATACCAATCAAACTCATACAAATATATATATATATATATATATATATTTGGCATAGATGAAGCAAAAGGAAAGAACCTTGGAATCCGCAAACTGTAATGTTTTCCATATTTGGCATGTAGATTAACAGATCGATCGGCACATAAAAATGCGAGCTTTGAATAGTCATCAGCCAATACCTATTATTTAAACAAACAAAAAAAAAAGGCAAATTACACCTATTCCAAAAAGCATCGCACATTATCTACAAACGCAACAATAAGTAGGGCTTACAAGCAGTTGGTACTAAGGTAAGACTAAACCCGGATGGTTGAGACAAGTTTCTAAGGGACACTTTTCAAGGCAATTCACTTAACATAAGTGAATGCACTACAATCATAAAATTTGCAGGTACAGACAGCTCAGAAAGAAATACTAAATACTTGAAAAGGCTATTGGTGTTCAATTTTACAGTCTCCTTCAGGCTGCTCATGACCATCCTTTAAATAAACACAATAAGACAGGAAAAGAAGTAAAGAACATAAAAGTTTTTTGGTCCTTGATTTCCCAAAATTCTAAACCACAAAAGAAAACTCAAAAGTCGAAACCTTTGTCTTCCTCATATAGCGTGAGCTCATTCTCAATCTACTTAATTAAAGCTCATTATAATTAAGTCTTTAGGTGGTTCTGTAAGCCTTCACAGCTTGCTCGGTGATGTGAGAGCATGACCAAATACATATGAGACGGTCTTAAACTATCATATTCCATAGATATGCTTCCATTCACTCTCAGAATCAAAAAGAATCTTTAAAAAAATGAATTATGTGAAAACTAGCAAGACAGCAAAAGCATGACGACCAGTGAGGATGGGTTTCATAATCCATAATGAAGCGAAAAAGTACAATGCTGAGTGGCTGTGTGGATGTACAAGTTAGAGTATATGCAACGACATAAAGTAGTGATGACACTATAAACGGCACCTAAAGATGCTAGGAAGTGGCTAACTCAACCTAAAGTAGTGATGACACTAGCACCATCAAAAGACAAAATAGGCACCCCCAAGGATTTTAGTATTCCAAAACTCAATGGTGCATAAACATGAAGATTGTGCCCCCCAAACTCAACTACCCGTAAGCAAAACAGTAATTGGAAGAGTTGAGAAGGTACCTCAAAATCAACTATTTCCGACACCAAGTGTCTTTCAAATTTCAGAGCATGTTGATTCGCCTCATATACTTTAACTTGTGGCGGGTATATACCTGAAAGTCAATAGCAAAACAGCACAACAATGGTGTAATTCTCTCTCTTTTCAACTTCCACTCTTAGAAGTGCTAAAATAACAGACAAAAACTAAATACCAACTATAAAGTAAGTACCTGATGCAATAAGATACTCTCCATCTGGAGTCGCCTTGATTTTGCTCGATGCTGTTTCGAACCTTAAGTCTTGAATCAATTCAACACTTTGTGTATGATCTAACAACAAACACAACAGCACAAGCTATGAGACGTTAAACTATACTTATATGACAAGAAGAAGAAAAAACTTCAAAAAGAGCTACCATTCAAACAAATTAAGTACATACAAGTATTCCAGAGCTGAAAACAGTAAAAGCTACAAAATTTCCTTTCGATATACTTTTAAAAATACCATATCTCTCGAAACAAAATTTGAATTTTTTTTTTTTCTAATTCCAACAGGGTTTAACCTAGGGTTTAACAAAGGTTCAACAGAAAAGCAAAGGAGGTGTGTATACTTTGGACTTTGCGAGTAGAGCGCTGCTTCTTGTTAGGAAGCCAAGTAGCGACGGAAGGGTCTTGGGAGGTAACTGTGTACATCTTGACCCCATTGATGGAGGTGGACTTCAAGCCGTTTCCTTTGTACGACATTGTTGGAAGTTGCTCAAACTCAACTAATTTATGGAGATGTTTCTACAGATAGAGCTTAAAGGCAGCGAATAGAGCGTTCGGAGATAGGGCCGATGCCGGAATCTTCAGTTTTCGGCGTCGGCGGCGCCTCTGTGGCGGTTTTTTTATCGCAGAGGTGTCTGGCGGGGAGAAGCAGAGATAGAACCCTACTCTGCTCTTTATTTTCTCTATTTTACTCTGAAACCGTGGATTCGAATACACGGTTTCTATAAATATATTTTTCCCCAATTCAATTTTTATTACTATAATGATAGTTGTCTGGTTATTTCTTTGCCTACAACACAACAAAATTATTTGAAAAAAAAAAATTATGGTACCTGTATTTTATTTTTATTTTTTTAATAATAAGACGAAATATCGTAGCATAGTACAACACTACAACCAATAAACTATACAACTATGTGTGGTGACATGTGACAAGTGAAAATTACAGAGTTTTGTAGAAGGGGGGATAGGGTTTAGTCAAAGGGGTGGTGGTGCGTCGCTGGTGGGTTTGGAGAACGTGGACGGAGTCGATTGGGGACAATGTCGGTGAGGATAACGTCTATAAGGGGTAGTTAGGATTTGGTGGGATTGGTCATGTGTGTGGGTGCCGATAGGGTTGGATTGTGGATAGAGATTGTGGTGATGAGTGATTGGTGAGATTGAGGATTTGGGGTGAGGCTAGGGTTTCGAATGAGGGCTTCCAGCCCTATTTACCGGTGTGTTGGTATGGTGTCAGCCATAATCAGAAATGGAGAGAGGAGGGAGCAGCAGCTTGAGAGGCTCTGGCAACATAAATGGTGGTCCAAGGGATTCACCAATGGTGTGGTTGGGCTGGGTATGATGAGGCTAGCGGAGGAGGAGGGTGGCCTAGATGTGGGGGAAGGCCTGGAAATGACGGTGGGTTCACAACCAAGGAGAGGCACCTGGTCGATCGTGGGAAAATTCTTTTCTGATGTTCTGATCACTTCAAGGCGGCTCGGGCTCGTCTTGCTTCACTGTGGAGGTTGGTTAAAGGTATGAACGCCTTTGAGCTATCGACGGATTTGGGTGGGGGAGGGGATCAACGGTTCCTATTCGAAATCTATCACGAATGGGATGTGCGACGGGTGATCGAGGGGGGACCATGGACGACGAATTACAAATCGCTAGTTTGTAAACTGTTGGAGCAGGGGGAGATGCCGGAGATGGTGAAGCTGTCCTGGATGGACATGTGGGTCCAACTGTATGGGGTTCCAGAGATGTGTCGATCGGAAGCAGCATTGGAAACAAATTGGTGCCTATATCGGGAGGTTTTGGCTTTGATAAGCCTCGGGATGTAGGGGGATCCTACTTTCTAAGGATTCGGATCGTTGTTGACATTCGAGCGCCGCTGAAGCATCAAATAGGGTAAAGCCCGTGGGGGCGACTGGAG
>JAYMTK010000741.1:0-19573 GCA_036897405.1 Pelargonium myrrhifolium
ATTTTGGTCCAAAATGAAGTACAAGGACTATTTTGGTCCATTTTTGATAGTAGAGGGACTAATTGGGTGCTTTTTCCTTATAATTATTAAGATAAATATGAAAGAAATCTTTTTATTAAATTTTATTTTAATTTGATAATCATTAATTTAAAAATAATTATGTATTAATAAGTCCTTCATATAGTTTAAAATTATCATACGATGAGGTGTCAATATATGATGTACTGATGATGTAAAACTCTTTTACACCGACGATGCATCAAATATAAATCTTTTACCAAATACAGTCATGTTTAATTTTATCAATGTGAGATTACATTTATTCAATTTTTGAAATAAAAAATTGGTGTGTTTTAAAATATATTTTTTGTATTTGGTAACGTCTTTGATTCACTTATAAAAACCATGAGATTTCTAAGAAATCGTCACTTTCAGTGTGTCGTGTGAAATGACTTCAAACTTTTCAAATCAACAAAATCAAAACTTAGAAAATGTTGATGAAGATGGTTCCGCTACAAAAAATAATGTTCTCGGTGATTCACTTAATTATATCAAGTTCCTAGAGAACGACCAAAAACTACCCTTACCGCTCAACCCTAATCCGCCGTTGCCCCATTATATTGAGCCAGATCAACCTAATCGGCTTCCTCTGCCATCTGGAAATGTAATCGAAAAGGAGGTAACATAAGATTTACATATATATATGTCTTCCGAACAATTTACGATTTAATTGTACTTTGCTTTTCATTATTAGTAGTTAATTAGTTGTCTATTAAATTGGGGTTTCATTTTCTTGTTATAGATCAAGAGGAGAGAACAATATATACATGGTCAATTTACACAATATCTTTCAATTAGATGTTTAAATTTACTCTATTAAGACTCTATCCAATGGAAGCCGATCAACTTAAATCTCTCGAAAAGATATTTGATGAATTTCGAGTTTCTTCTTATTTTTAGTAGGAAACATGTATACAAAGTTATTTTATAAATTATTTTCACTTTCTTAGATTTTAAATCCAACTTGTTCATCAAAACCTCATAACTCTCAATTTTAAAGACAACAGAAGAAGAAAATGTCAGGGAATGCAGCTGTGTTTGGTAGGGAGAGTTTTGTCACTCTTATAGTCCTACACGAATGGAATGAAAATTAGTCTGAGTGTAATATTGCTTAAAGGGTCTGATCTCAAACCCGCTTCAGAAACCTCATGGTTAAGACAAAAAAATAAACTCTTAATCATATTTACCCTAGACTAGATAAGTAATGAATCTAACTTTTAATTAATACTAGTTGTCTTCTAAATTCTGATTTTTCAAATATATATGTCATGTATCATTTATTTTTAATGACAATAATGAAAATGTGTTGTGTGCATATATTGTAAAGATAGAAGCAAGCTTGAGAAAAGGGAAAAGTCCAATGGAATATGAAGAAAGGCAAAGCAAGTTTGAGGAAGGTGAAGGTTCAAATAATAAGTGGGAGGTTGACTTGACCCTTTCCCTCCAAATCAAAACCCCAATATTTATACCAAAGTCAAAGTCTAAGAGGAATAAAAATAAGTTGGTAGTGGAAGAAGAAGAAGAAGAGGAAGATGAAAAAGGGCACAAGATAGTGGCAGCTTGCAGGTATTGCCAGACATATGTGGTGCTGAAAGGACTGAGCCGGAAGTGCCCTTTATGCAGAAGGAACACCAACTTCAGTAGAAGGAAATTGCAGGTCCGGAGGGGAAGGATGTACTAGTAATTAATTCAACTATATATCATTCTAGTTTTTTATATATCATTCAATATTGTGTTGTTTGTTCCAAACTTTGTTATGATTTATGGGATTTTTGAGACACTCTTTTAAGGCTCATCGTTTATACTTATATTTCTCAATGTACATGCTTGCCTAGATGAAGCTCAATGTATTTGTGTATACTGCACAATAACCCACAAATCGTCTACACCTTTGACCATAATGTAACGGTGAGAATGCCATTACTTCATTTCACGTTTCTCTTGCCGCTTCTAAATTTTGCTTTTCTTGTACGCAAATATAAGCTTTTAATGTTGAACCGTCATTTTTTTTTTATGTTAATTCAACTCATCTCTGGAGTGGAATACCTCACTCAAGAATTGTTTTTGATCTAACAAGTAGAAATCAATAGACTAGAGAAATCTCTTATTATGCACAAATTTGACTCTAATTATTGATATATGAATAGATCAACTTTTTCTTTAAATCTTTTTTTTGGTTTGTACTTTTATTTCTCTTTCTGCAAGTTAATTATATAAAAATACCGTTTGTAGATAAAAAATAAAATAAAAATTGACTAGAGTCAAAACCAATTCCACCAATTATTATGCGTTCAAAAGAGTATAATCATTTTTTCAAATTGCCTAAAAATCAAACCCCGAACTCTGAATGGACTGGTTAATCAAACTTATTTTTTATATCATTGGTAAGAACTAAGAAGTCAAAATCTCTTATGAGTCCAATAAGTTACAAGAAGATATTTTATACAACTACATCATCAAGACTCGTTAGAAAAAAAGTTCAAACATTGTGGATCTTTTCAACCCAATATAAATTAAATAATCAGACGGTCCACACCTAAAATAAAATTCATGACAAACAAGGTGTCAAGATTATAAGAGATCCCTTAACAATGTCGGAGATCCTTTGGTGTTCGAGTGGCCTCCTTTGTCCGTTGCATCAAATTATGTTGATGTAATGCGAAAAAGTATACACACACATATATAATAACGTATTTAGTAGATAAAATTGTTGTCATATAAATAACATTGTAATATATTGTTCAATTTCCCTCATTGACCAAAACTCAAGACTTAAATACATACAGACAAAATGATGAATCACATGGAAGATGCCTCAGTTAAAGCAGCTCACATGAAAAACACCACCATTAAGTTCTGGCACAAAAGTAAACTAATTTGTTGAGTGATTCTTGGCTTTTTTCTTGCAGTTTCATCTTCAAGAAACAAACAAATGGCAATGTAACTGATAACAACTTGCTTCTAATTTCATCAACTTCAAGAAAGTAAAAGAAGATGAAAACAAAATCTGAACACACTTTCTGGATGATTTCTGGACAAATTACACAACAGTTCAATAACCACAACGGTTACATTACAAATCTTTTCCACAAAAAAAAGACGGGAAGGATGACGCAAAATAAGGATGCCGATAGCAAGTAATGTTCAAAAGAAGAATCATGAAATATAATTGGTTCCATATGGTCTAGAAGTCAAAACTCGTAATGAAAGATCAAATTTACCTTCCCGAGAACAGCAAGTGAAGGTTTCCGTGGGAGAGCTACTAAATGCATCTTCACAAGGAAAGAAAATCAGAAACCTAAAAAATGATGGTATAGTGCATCAAACCAGCACATTACATGCCATAAATTATAGGTAAAAGATCAAATTTGGTCCTTGAACTTTTTTAATCCAAAATGGTTTTCATGTTCAAACCCAATTTGGTTTTGAACTATTTTTTAACCCAAAGGCCATAGGCCCATAGCCCATGAACTTTCAAGGGGTAATTACATGTTACTACCTTCTTAGATGCCGGTTTATCATGTTACTACCATGTCTTATCATGTTACTACCCTGTTAGATTTTTTTCCATCACGTTACTACCCTGAGAAAGAGTCAAATTTCGTTAAAATTAACGGACAAAATGGACGGAAAAACAATTTGGATCTAACAGGGTAGTTAGATGAAAAAAAAAATTAGGGTAGTAACATGATAAATTGGAATCTAATAGGGTAGTAACCTGTAATTACCCCAACTTCCAAATATGGACCCAAAATGGTCATTGCCATTAGATCTTATATCAAAAGTTCAGGGACTAAATTGGGTACATATTTGAAAGTCCATGAACTATTTTGGGTTAAAAAATAGTTAGAGACCAAATTGGGTCCAAACACAAAAGTTCATAAACTATTTTGGGTCAGAAAAGGTTATGGGACCAAATTGGGTCTTTTACATACTCTCCTAGAAGTTTCATCCCTGCAAATTATTCAGATTATCCCATATGAATTAGTTGATGTCCTACGTATTGAAACAGCTGCATATGTAAAAGTGTAAAAACGAAATAAAAGAGGCAGCCCAATGCACGAGGTTCCTACTATTCTGTTCCCAACTCAAATCCGTGACCTTAAGGTCACAAGGGACCAACCTTACCGTTGCACTGAAGCAGAGCATATATATAAACCAATGTCATAATAAAAAAAGGGAGCTAAGGAAGAAGTCCAAGAATGATAAAAGCCAGAGAACGAAGGATGATCCATGATATTTCCACTGTTTCAATACACCTGATCATGAATACCTGATATCAGAAATAATAGAAGTAAGAATCAGTCTTGTGTGTTGCCCGATTCCCTTGCACATCCCCATCGTTCTTTCTCGCTTGCTGTTCTGCATCATCTGTTTCAAAATATATGCGACAAGAAAGAACAAAAAGAAATTAGAGGATGGCACAACATATAGGTAAAAAATAAGATTAAAGATCTCCTAATCAGAGAAGGAAATGAAACCAATATTATAAAAGAGGGTCTTACCCAACGAGTTTGTTTCCTTGCTTAAATTCATAATGAGCTAGGACTGCAATTCTAAAGGAACACTCAGACAATAAGATACATGCAAAATCAGACAGCTTCATGCATGAAAAATAAACCGCAGCTAACAATACTGAATCACAAGTGCATAACATGATGATTTACAAAGGTAACGTGCTCATAACATGAGTACAAAACCTTAAGAAACTCAAGCCAGATCAAGTTTCAGACTATACAATAATTGCTACATTCTACATTAAAAGAATTAGGATATCAGAAGGTTGCAGTGGATACAAAATATTGATGTTGGTGCCAGTGATATGACTTAAAGGCCAAAACTATCTAAATCATCATCTTCTCCTTCATCGCTGCTATTACTAGGTTCATCATTAATGTCTGTGTCCGAATCTGAGTTAACATTAAGGTGTGAGATCCAGTCAGGAGGAAAGGTCTTCTGCAATGTTTCTGTAAGTTCACCACCAGTCCTCTCTATCCTCCGTAAACATCTGGACCAGCGGACTGCGGTCTTCATATCTACTATTACCCCAGATTCAATCATCTCCTTACATACTGACTGAATGCAAGAGTACATATTTGATTCAGCAACTGTGGCCCTTGACAGCAATGGTGACATTAAGCAACGGTATACAGCTTTGTCTGGTTTCAGCCCAGCTAACTTCATTTTTTCATAGCAACTCATAGCCTTCTCAGGGAGGCGTGCACGTCCCCAACCGTTTATCAGAGTAGTGTAGGTTTTAACATTTGGCTCAATACCAAAAGCTTTCATTGATTGAAATGTCTTCATTGCTCTCTGAAGAAGAAAAAAACGAAAACATCATCTTTAAATGAACAAAGAAACCTATGATGCACTGAGAATGCAAGTAAATGACTCTTGCATTCCATGATAAATAGGTTTTGCCCAGTCAAGCCATAGCTTTCAGTCTAGCGGGAAGACAACCAAAAGCAGTTAAAAGGACTCATCACAGACATAGTACGTGTAGATAAACAAACAGTAGAATGTGATATTTCTTGAATTGGATCATTAGGAGAGAACCCTTTATATAGTGTATACAGGAATTGACAATCATAAATTGACGAAAACAAGAAAGGAAGTAAACTTAGTTGAGGGTTTGATATAAGATTTAAATTATGAATTTGAAATTTAAGAAATCCCATAAATTATGGGATTTTAAATATCATTTACACTCCCTGTCATGCTCAAGGTGTCACTAACTAGACACTTGAGTTTGCAAGAACCACTCAAATTAGACCCAAAAAAAAAATTAGAGGCTGAAATGGCAAAGAATTCATAAAATCTGATTGGCAAATCCAATATGCAGCGCATCAGTAAGAAGTACTGATGCCGTTTCAAGGGATGACCGATTAGGAGCTCCCCCTCTAACAACGATAGTGTGCAGATTGTGAAAACAGTGTCTAGGTTGAACAGACCCCATGACGCTTACAGCCACAACTCCAATGAAACACACTCCAGATTTTACGATTTCATGTGTATAAATCACAGAAGTATTGGCTGCTAACATGTATGTATGAGTTGCGTTTAAAGAGATGATTATTTGGAGAACATGTGAACTTTTTGTGGACACCGCTGCTGGAACATGCTGCTGGCAGTGCTGCCTAGCAGCGGAAAATACTATAGGAGGTCAAGACTCTGATACCATGTAGATAAACAAAAAGAAGAATGAGATATTTCCTGTATTTGATCATTAGATGAGACCCTCTTATATAAAGGTATACAAGAGTTGACAAACATAAATTGACTAATACAAGAAATGAAATAAACTTAGATTACGACTTTAATATAAGCAGTTACATTAGGAATTTTGAATTCAAGAAGTCCCATAAATTATGAGATCTTTAATATTACAACGGAATTCAAATTTATTCAAAAACCGAAAGCAGTACAGTACAAAACCACCAGTGATGATGGGAATAGAAAAGAAAAAATAAAAAAAACTAATCAACAGAGTTAGGCCTTAGAGAAAAAGTTTAAAAATACTGTAACAACATGATTAACCATTGAAGTAAAATTAGACAGCATATAATCATTCATGAGCATACCTGCATATCTCCAGCCTTGCAACAAGCATTTATGAAAGATGTATAAGTATGGATGTCAGGTTGGACACCTTCTTGTTTCATTTGTTGCATCAGGTCAGCAGCCTCCCAAACATCACCTCTTTGAGCCCATCTGAGTAAAATGACATCAAGGATGATAAATAAGCATCGTGAACAGACAACATAATATGGAAGTGTAAGAAAATAAACCTCGTTATTTTAAACATGAATCATGCTAGAGTAATGGAGTGAAAATTTGAGTAATTTCTTAAATATTATCATATACAAAACAATTCATACCCATCAATTAGTATGTTGTAAACAAAAGTGTTCCTTGGAATCCCCTGAGCACTCATCTCCCTTGTGACAGCTAAAGCACTCTGCATCCTGCCTGACTTGCAGCATGCTTTCAACAGTACCTCGTACAAGAATACATCCATCTTCAGGCCTTCATTTCTCAATTTACTAAAATACTCAAAAGCTTTCCCAGTATCACCCTCTGATGCGTAACCATTCATGATAGTAGTGTATGTATTCTTATCTTGAGGTATCCCCGCTAATGACATCTCATCCAATATTTTAACAGCCTTCTCCATCTGCAAGGAAATTAGGGGTAACTCTAGAGTAAAAAGCTTCGATAACCACTTGAACTGAATATCATCATACTACTAAGCTAGAAAGAAATGAAATTATACAAATGCCAAAGTCTACAAGCTAATGGTTGACTGCTGCTTGAAGCAGTCAAAGGACTATACATAGCGATGATGCATAAAAAATCATATATGAATACAGCCTCTAATTGGTCGCCACATGTACCGTGGAGGACACCCATGCTCATGGAGACCTCCAACTCAGCCTCACTCTACTAAGTCAAAAGCACCAAATCAGGCCCACGCCTGTGGGGTGAACTCGGTGCCAAGACCGTGTGGATTCAGCATCGTTCATCCAAGTCAGGCCTGAACTCGGCCCGCGCCCATGGGGGCAGACTCGTTTCCATCTACATCAACTCGCAAGCCCAACGAGTCAACTCACCCATATGCTACCGAATCGTCTCAAATCGCCCACGCCTTGTAGAGAAATTTGAGCTCAACGAATCAACTCAGACACTCCAAGCGAGCCAACTCAGAATCGTTCCACCAAGTCAACCCAGGCCAGCCGGCCCAGCCCATGGTTGTGGCCGCGCTCCACACCCGTGGAGGTGTTCGGACCCCCTTTAGTCGACTCAACATCACCCACTTGAGTCAAGGGAGCATCAACTCGACAGCCTACCACCATAGGGACGCGCCACGCCACGCCAAGCCCGTGGAGGCAGCCATGATCTAGCCCCACTAGGCACCCTCCTCTGTGGTCTCTTCATACCCAAGCTCAACCCTGTCATGTTTTAGACTTACTGGGGACCTTTAAATCACCTTTGGGATCTGATTTAAGCCACATCATGTTTTCGCCATCACTCCCCATGATGGGCCACACATCTTCGCCGATTTATTTCCCCCAATAATAATTGGGCATAGTGGCCTCCCATTATGGGCGACCCCGAACTCTGGAATACACCTTGGAGTCTCGGAAAGGTACACTCCCACTGGTAACCTCTAGAATACACCTCGAAGTCTCAGAAAGGTACACTTCATTGGTAACCCCCGAACTCTACCTTCTTAATCCATCTTGGGACTCTTAACTCCAAGATACCATGGACAAAGGTCTTGACACCACCTAGGCAGCATGATGACCTCATCGCCACCTCAACAGGGGTCCTACGCCACATCATATCATATCACATTCTCAATATGAATATGACATAATCATTATCTCACTATGACATTATCTAGATCCAAGTGGCTCCACCATGGCCCACAAGAAATCATCATCAACCAATCACGTAGTGACACATCATCTCTTAATCTACATTTTTTTAGTATAAATATTCCCTCAAGACATGAGTTATGATCCCACGCATATTCATTTTTTCAATTTGAGAAATCATTTGTAACTTTCTCTATTTTCATTCTAGATTCTCTCTCTAGCTTAGATTGATAGAGCCTTTGATATCAATGTAAAGAACCAACTCAACTAAAAGCTTAACCTTATAGTTGAAGACCCAATAATAGTTTTATACTCTAACACGTCCCCTCACGTGCAAGCTCATTTTCGCTTTGCACGTGGCCCACGCACAGGTCCACTCCTTCCTTGTGTTGGAGTTTAATATGGGTGACGACAGGATTCAATCTCATGACCTTATAGTCACAAATGCTCTGATACGATGTAAAGAACCAACTCAACTAAAAGCTTAAACTTATAGTTGAAGACTCAATAATAGTTTTATACTCTAACAATCACCATAGTAGAAACATTGATTCTCACGCTCGAGGTGAAATACAGGGCTCATGCCTTGAGTTTTGCTTAACGATATGTGATTGTTTGTAGTGTGATTGCCCAACGAGGAAGGCAGTGTTTTAAAAGG
Source organism: Pelargonium myrrhifolium (assembly GCA_036897405.1). Lineage (NCBI taxonomy): Eukaryota > Viridiplantae > Streptophyta > Magnoliopsida > Geraniales > Geraniaceae > Pelargonium > Pelargonium myrrhifolium. Next base: position 9,097 of record JAYMTK010000741.1, read on the forward strand.
CGTGATGCGCATTTGAAGCAATAGGATCCTTTAAAGCCGAGGTGTGAGGCGCACAATGAGGCATGGGCTTTTTTGAAGTGAGGCACACTTTTTAAATTTATGAAATAAATTAAAAACTTAAACATTAAATTTACCAAAATATTTTTATAATATAAAAAGTTTATAATATAAATTAGAGAGATAAATTTAAAAGACTAAAAACCATCAACATCATCTAAGTTGTCATCTCCATCACTAAAACTATCAATAGATTCGTAATGTTTTAGAGATGTTTTGTTTATCCCTTCAACTTACTTGCTGGATACCTTTGTGTAGGTAAAGTAACACTAAACATTTTGATTTTTGGAAGCCAATAATTAACTTTTGTATTGTAAAATGGACATTTTGAAATCTGAAAAGTCATTTTATTAAATGGACTAATTAAAAACATTATAATTTGAAATTTGAATTCAGATTTGGTTTAGAAACACAGATTTAAAACTATATATTTAGTGAGGCGCGCCTCTGCTGCGCCTCTTGTTCTGTTGCGCCTCGAGTGCGCCTCGCCTCAAGCCATTTTGAGGCTCCATAGCACGCCTCGTGCCTCAAGCGCGCCTCAATGGGCTTTTTTAAACACTGGAGGAAGGCCAATCCAATATCCCAAAGAGGCCTAACCTCGACCAGTATGTGACCACTGACCAAATAAAATACATACATGTATATGGAAGATTGAAGCAAATACTCAAAAGAGAGATTCAGAAAATTAAATGATCAACAATACTTCGATACAGTAAAAATAGGCAAGAAACAAGACAAGAGAAAATTATTGCATTGGTCCTCCTAGCTCAAAATGAGTAAGAGATTAACCAACTACAAAGAAGAAAGAAGAGATAATAGGGAAGCAATAAATTACAGTATTTAATGATTCACAGAAAAAGTATTACTAAAAACTTTCAAACTAAAACTAAGCCATCAAATCCCAGGAATGTGTGGTAAGAAAAGCACTAGAATGGGTTCTCGTTCAGGCACCTGACCATGTGAATGTTAGTTTATTAAATTTCAAATCGGACTACAATTTGGGTTTCCATAACCAGAGGGTCAACCTTATTTGAAGGATTTGGCTTCCACCATTATATGTAGCTCACTTAGTTTATATTTATTCAATGTGAGACATTTTCACCCACTTCAACACTTACCCTCGTATGCGAGTTTCACATTTTTCTTTTATCGGTGACAGGTACACAATTGGGGGCATTAAATCGGCACTCCGCTTCACGTGTAGGTATTTTTTTCCACACGTGTGTCGTTGCAAGCTTGTTTTTCTACAAGCGAGTCAGAGACCAACAGGGGAGGCAACATAAATGGGCCCAAACATGGATTAAAACCAGCTTTGATACCATATTATAAATATGAGAAATTGTATTCTTGATATAATTGAATTGTGTTAACAAGCATAAGTGAGACCCATTTATATACGATATTCAGGCTAGAAATAGGAAACAAACTGGGACTAAATTTTAACCTACATTTTCTTAATAACAATATATTTTATGTTTTATAATTTCACTAACACCTTTCATATTATTTAGTTAAACAGAATTTACCTGGCGCTCTTGAACAAGACCAAGAATAAGAACATTGTAACAGTGCACAGTTGGAATGCATCCGCTCCTTCTCATAATGTCGAAAGTCTCTAGGGCTCTTCTTGTTTCTCCTGCTCTTGCAAAACCATGGATGATAGGCTGAAATGTATATGTGGTTGGCCTATGTCTCTCCTTTTGCATTTCCTTGACAATGCAGATGGCACGTTCCATGTTTCCCATCCCACAGAATGCTCTGATGATGTTATTATAAAGCACTACATCAGGCTTCAAGCCATTTTTTACCAAATCCTCAAAAACTGCCAAGGCATTGGCCCAATCTTCTAACGTCAAATATCCATTTAATAACATGGAGTATGTCTTCTTGTTATGTTTTATCCCAGCCAATTCCATTGTCTTGCTAACCTCCAAGGCTTTAGAAACTTTTCCAATCTAAAAAAATAGAAATATCCATTTGTCAAAATAATGTTGAATGATCAAGACCTAAAGCAAATATAATTGTTCAAATATCAACATTAAGAAGGGAACATAGCGTCATGATGATAAACGCATGAAACATTTGGTAATATCATATTTAGGATATAAAAATCAAGGAACTATATAATCACAAAAACAGAATTGGACTCATGAAGCGTTTGAATTTTATAATTGTGCCATATATATTGACATTCGATAAAGTCATAATAGCATAGTGCAAGTTAAGTGCAACATCATTCTCATACAAAATAAACAAATATAGGAACAAGAAAACTAACTATTAATGTGATTCACATAATTCATGAAAGCCTTACCTTAGTATAAAGATTAATGAGGCATCCATAACTGACAACTGAAGGAATAAAGCCAGATTCCTACATAGTTGTGAAAGTTGATATCAGCACACAGGATGATGTTTAGAATAATGCAAGATACTTCCTAGCAAATAGTTGAATATTCAAATCATATATGGCATAGAAGGCCAATGCTTTGGCCCTCAGGGTTGTTGTGCACTTGTGCATTCAAAGGCTTAATTTATGTCGTAAAAAAGTATCTCATGCAATAATAGCATACAAGCACGTGATAGTATTCTGACTCGCAGCATTTAACATACTCCTTCCGTCCCAAAATAAGTGTCCTATGTCTCTTGCATTTTTGTCTCACAATGAGTGCTCTTTTACCCTTTTAAAAAAGTTAATTATGTAGGAATTACCAATAGTGTCCCAATAATTAGTATCCATTGAATTTGTTACAACACATGTCCATGGGGATATAAGAAGAAATGTACAACACTAACTAACTTCTCCTTAATATTTCTCAAAAAGAAACTAAAACACTCATTTTGGGACGGATGGAGTATTTAAGAGGCTTTTGTTCACCTCCACAAGTCTCTAAAGACACATACAACTGCCTTTGAGTGGAGATACTTGAATAAGAAGCAGTCCGATAAAGAGTGTCTCGATGACTATTCACGTTGGTCCCATAATGAATACCGAAAACCAAAAATTCAAAGAATTAACTATTCTTGACTTTTAAAATTAGTGGGAAAAAAAAACTATATGGGAATTCTTGAAAAATAAACTAAAAACTTACAGTGTCGTTACATCGCTTAACTCATTCTTAAACATTAAATAGAAACTTATAGAAGTTGCAGGTGAATATTTTACATTTACTGTTGTGTTTGTTTTACAGTCGGTTTCTATATACTTCTACAAAATATCAAACTTAAAAATAATAATCTAACGTATAGACGGTGCAAATTGTCATTTCATACAACCTTTTAGCAAAAGCAAAAACAGTATGTAAACCATCACAAAGAAGACAAAATTCCATGAGCATTACCTTAAGTCTCTCAAACACAACCAGACATTTCTTTTCATTGCCAACATTTGCGTAACCAGTCATCATGGTGTGGTATATGCATATTGGAGCATCTAATCCTTCTTCTTCCATCTCCCACACCAAGGCTTCAGCTCGATTCATATTACCTGTTTGACTGTAATTAACACCAAACAGAAGAAATGACATAGCATAAGGTTGGGTGACAATGAAAATATGCATACCTCTCATAAGTGTGCAAGTTACAAAGTGTGTTGAAGAAAAGTCAATCAATATATTAACAACTGAACATTTCAGGTCGTTCTTCAAAACTTCCCCTATCGTATTGCTCTTTGTTTCTAACTTTTACTCAACTCACGGATAATGTGGGAATATCATTGAGGACACTTCATAAGAGAGTGAAGAAGTAAATAAGAAAGAAAAAATATACACAGGAGCAGCATGCTCTTAGATTTATCAAGGATGAAGCATGGAAAAGGGAGGGGGATTTCCCTTTCACGATATTGTGCATACTGGTTTTCTACATTTTGAATGTTAAGAACAATGCATGAGAAAATGTTAAGAGCATTAATGCAATATCACAGTAAACGCAACAATTCTGTAAGTGTTATTCACTTTTCGGCCCATTAACAATCTTGTGACAATTGAATTAAATTGCATCAATAAAATATAAAACTCACCAATTAGCATATATTATGTTTGCATAAATGGTTGTATTCATAGTTGTATGTCTCTCCCGAGCTTTCTTAAACCACAATTCTGCAGCTCTTCCAAAAGAGTAAACACAAGTATTAGATAGCTGAAATATAATATCACCTGATCTAGCATCGACACAACCAATTGCATGTCCTCGGCAGAAGTACGTCGAAGCCTACCAAATCACAGCTGCACTGGGGCACAAACAATACGATTTGCAGCAATGCACTCAAGAAATGTAGGTGTGTGCAACCAGGTTTGCAAACAAACAGAAATATCAACACTACAAAGCAAAAATTCATATTCGTTTTTCACTTTATACTATTTGATGTGCCTGTTTTGAACCAATCAGTTCTGGCGCATTAGAAGTGTTTTTGTCTTGTTCACATATTGAGTAATTTTCCTAATTGTTGTTCTCTTAAGTCCAATGTATGATGTCCAATATCGATGGCTAATGTACGATGGCCAATGAACGTCGGGCTTCGGCCTTGGGGCCTTGCACCTGTGACATGTGCAAGACAACACACCTAAAAGCGACGACTCCAAATGGAGTTCCGGGACACCGCCTCAAGTGTGAGAATATGATCTCGATCGTAATCACAAAGGCTCTAGAGAGCATTTCTCAAGGGAAAAAGTGAAATGAGAGAATGAAGGATCCCTTTTACTTACCCAAAGAGGAAACCAACCACCAATATTCGCCACGTGTTGACGCATGATTGGTTGATGGCAAGGTGAGGTCCACTTCAGGCCCACTTGTGACTTGGGCTCTTGCTTCTCGGGCGCGCCAAGGGCAGGAGCCAAGCGAGTCCGAGAGCTCCCTCACGTCCCACGTGCGTCGAGGCGTAAGTCAAAACCCTTAGAAGCCTCTACCGCGCAGGTACCGTCCTAGAGTTTTGAGATTTGTGAGTTGTCGTTGTGCATGCTTGGTGAAACGATAAGCCCACGAGATGGTTTAAAGAGGCGACAAAGGCCTTTAAGTACGATTATTAAGTATCACAACCTTCCCCTTACCATCAAACGGGCTATGGATGTGAAGCAAATGACAAACCGGAGAGTTGGGCGAACCTCGATCGCGACAAAACTTGGGGCAGGTGCGCATACGAACTGGCAAACATACGAGTTGCGCGAGAGGCCATAGATGAGGTCATGTCACGACAGTGGATTGGCTGTCGTGACAATTCTAAGGACAAATGCGTGTTGAAGCTCAGCGAACGAAAGCGGACAAGGGGCACAGATGGAGTCCTGTCACGACAATTCTAAGGACGGATGTGCGCTGGAGCCCGACAGACGTACGTGGACAAGGGGCGTGGATGAGGTCTTGTCGCGACAGCGGAGTGGCTATAGCGACAGTTCTAGGGACAGAGCCCAAGTTTGGCCTTGGCTATGCTTCCCCCTGCCCTAAGTCTTGTTCACATGTTCTTAGTCTTGTTGAGTGTTTTAAAAGGCGCGAGGCGCATTTGAAGCGATAGGGTCTTTTAAAGTCGAGGCGCGAGGCGCACAATGAAGTGCGGGCGTTTTTGAAGTGAGACGCACTTTTAAAGTTATGAAATAAATTAAAAACTTAAACATTAAATTTACCAGAATATGTTTATAATATAAAAAGTTTATTATATAGATAAGTGAGATAAATCGGGAAGAATAAAAACCACCAGTATCATCTAAATTCTCATCTCCATCACTAATAATATCAATAGATTTGTATTGTTCTGGAGATGTTTTGTTTATCTTTTCAACTAACTCGCTGGACACCTTTATATAGGTGAAGTAACACAACATTTTGATTTTTTGGAAGCCACAAATGACTTTTAGCTTTCAAAATTTCAATTTATAATACGAAAATTAATTTTTGTATTATAAAATGGACATTTTGAAATCTGAAAAGTCATTTTATTAAATAGACTAATTAAATACATTATAATTTGAAATTAGATTTGGCTCAAAAATATAGGTATAAGGTTATATATTTAGTGAGGCTCTTGTTCTGCTGCGCCTCATGCGCTTCATGCGCCTCAAGTGCGCCTAGCAAAAGTCGCCTCGCCTCGGCCATTTTAAGGCTCCACAGTGCGCTTTGCGCCTCAGGCGCGCCTCATTGAGCTTTTCTAAACACTGGCTTGTTCCTCATGTCCTTTGGCGGCCGAAGGAAGTGGCACACGGTCTTAGACGCGACGTGCGGCCCGTGGACATGGCGCGCTCTTAGACTCGACTCGACTGGGGCTGGCGGACATGACATATGCTCTTGGACACGACGCGCAGACAATGGATATTGTGCACACTTGAACAGTGAACTTGGCTCGCGGCCACATGCTTTGGACATGCGTCTTCGGGTGCACACTCATTGACAGTACTCTATTAGACTCGCGTTTTGAAGGCAACACCGCGAAGCCGCGTTTTTGCCATCGCGAGTTGGCGGTGATGTGTGTTTAGGCACCACATGTCATGTCATCATTCGTCGGGTAAACTTATGATTTTTCGGTAGCATCACAATTATTTTGAAAACCTCTCATTAAAAAAGTAAATAAAACTAATTTCTCCTGGTTAATTGGATACAAGAAGACGACTTAATGGAGAAAAAGGCATTAGATAAGATGGAGTGAGGGAGAGAATACTTGTAGAAGATCTAGAAGAGTTTCGAAAAATGATTCATGTAACTGAACCTAACTTTGTTTGGGCAATGCCGCAATGATTTTGTAGTTACCATTGTTGTTGATGACTTTCATTAGATATAAGACATATGCCATTAAAGAGAAAATTTTCAACCAATATTCTGAGGAACAAAGATTTTACAGCGCATCTCAACTTCATCATTTATCATATAAATGCTTAGCGTAAAACAGAATGGCAACCAATATTTAGAAAGAAAGAAAAGAGAGTTAAGAGAACGATTCTAAACATACGAAGAAAAAATAAATAAACTAACAAACACTAAGCGACAAATGACTAAAATTACTTACTCAACATTGCTCATTCTGGCATACCCCCCCACAATAACACTATAGGTGACCAAAGTCATTTCAATGCAATCTTCCTCCATCTTTCTCACACAAGATAATGCTTCCTCCATGTCTCTACCAACTGCATAAGCGTTAATAAGGCTGCATGAAATAAATTGAATTATGCATGCTCTATAATTTTAATCATTAAAGAGTAACAATCTACTAGATAATACGTAAGACTATGAAATTCCCTAACAACTAAGGAAAATCGTATTGTGCATGCTCTAATACTTAAAAATTCTACAATTATTTCCAACCAATTGGTTAAATGCTTATAAAAATACTGCAAAAAAATAATAAACAAATGCAAACTTCAAAGGTCCTCAAGAGGGCAACCCAATGATTCAAGCATCAGACTAGAGGTCGTGAGTTTGAATCTTGTTGGGTGAGGTGGGGTGGGGTTGGGAGGGGTTATGGCCTTATGGGAAAAGGGGAGAACTACCCCTTTATTGTAGTTTGGCCCATTGGGCCCATTTTTAATGATTAAAAAAAAAGTGAACTTGAAAATTCTTAACCAGTAAAGTCAATAAAATTTTGTTGTTTTGGTGGTTTTGCTTACTCACACCCGGTAAAACTTTTTAAAGTAGTGAAGTGGCTCAAATATATTCACCACAGAAAGATCAGGCATGCCATGCTCATTCTGTGTGCACAATACAACAACAAAAGTGGCTATGTTATTCATTAATTATCATGCAACGGCAGTAAAAGCTACAGAACATATTATGGTTTAAGAAATCTTAATACTTTGTATAGACATGTGAGTTTGGCTCTATCCCCCTCGCTCGCATGCTCTCAAAAGTTCCACGCGCTCGATGCATGTCTCCTCGTCTTGCGTAATAAGTCATCATCAATCCAAACTCTTTCCTGGAAGGCTAATAGGAAAAAGGAATGGTGAAAAGACACCCAAAAGAAGAAAGCACACCTCGAGACTGAAGAAAATATCTCATAAATAAGGGCGAAGTCACCCGCCCCAGAATCCATTCAAATGAAACCATATAGAATAGAATGCCATCAGCGAATTATACACTTCAATAAAGTTGAACAAAATAATTAGTTTTAAGGGAAATGACCAGACAAATTCCAACAAAATAAAGACAGCTCCAACTCTCTATTTTTTTTTCTTTTTTGCAGAGAGAGATTCTCAGTGATAACACTACATACATAGGCGGAGCTAGGGGTAGGTTGTAGTATGCAGCCGCCCACCCTATCTCCCTTAAACCCAATTACATATACTGTGAATCATCGTTAAAACTAATTTTGCCTTTTTTCCAATATGAGCATGGATCTGACATTAATGTCAAATAGTTTTACTAAACTCAAATTGATCGATGACCTTCAATTTTTATCATTATTGACTAAAAAATCTATTCCCCGCCACTGACTACATATATTCATTGCTCTATCTATCAATAAGCATGCATCATGAAAATTTGAAAGATGATTACAAGAGCAAACATTCTTATCTTTAACTCAACAAGGTTATGATAAAAACATTCATTCCCACAATTGTTTCCAGTCATTAGAGATTCTAAACTTAAGTTTGTTTGGCTATACATATCTTAAATATAAGGATCAGAAAGTGTTGGTGTACCTTCTCAATTCTCTCGAAAGCCTGGACAACGGCCTGCCAATTCTCGGGATTAGTCTGCACTACCTTCTCCAGAGCCTTCTTGGCATTCTCCCTCTCCTCGTGCCATTTCGACCTATGCTCAACTTTATCATCCCCCTCCACCCACCACAGTCTCTTCTCCGCCTTCGACTTCAGCCTCTTCCCATCATCCAACTGCACAGTCAACATCCTCCCATGGAACTCCACACCATCAAACTCCACAGCCTTCATGGCAGACGCAGCCACAGCTGCAGGCTTTCCTTCATAAATCACAAACGCAAAACCAGCATTCTTCAGTGGATCAGTGTGTTTCTTAACCAAAACCACAGTTTGAATCGGCCCGAATTGCCTAAAGTAATCATGCACTTCTTTTTTCTTTACCCAGTGGGGCAAATTTCCCACAAACAGTTTCCCCACTTGCCGGAACTCAACTGTCTGCTCATCACCCGAATTTGAATCATCCGAGTCCTGAACTTCATCTTCACGGGCTTCACTTTGTTCGACTATTTCTGGCGGCGGAGGAGAGAGCTTGCTGGAGAGCCAGAGCTTGCTAGAGAGGGTGTTGGGATTGGGTGGAGGAGAGGGGGCTTGGGCGGGATTTAGGAGATTTCTGAGGGGGTTTGAGGGGGGTTTGGAGGTGGGTTTGGGAGCGGAGGAGGTGGGGGCTTTGAGGGTTTTGGGGCGGCGGAGAGGAGAGGAGTCGGGAGGGTTGTCAGGGTCAAGTTGGGGAGGCGGTTTGAGAGAGAAGGAAAGAGAGGTGGTGGTGGGGTGGTGGTTCCCGGCGAGGAAGGTGGCGGAGAAAGGGGTGGCTGAGTGGCGGCAACGAGAGGTAGAGAGTGAGAAATTATCCATATTCTGTGTGAAGGGAAGTGAGCCGAGCGTGTCGCCGTGTTGTATTGTAGCTAATCACTGATTTTTTTTTTTTTTTTAATTTCTGGTACCAATTTGTCCCGCAACTGTACAGTAATAATTTCACGCGTGAGTTGCACAAAGTATGAATACTTTTTGGGAAAAATTGCAGATATCCCTCGTACTTTGGAGGTTTGGCATATAACATTTCTTAAAAAATTTTGTTACAGATAACTTCTTCAACTTGCACAAAATCGATTTGTCTGTTAAATTTTTGAGTTTGTTGTAAAATGACCATAATATCCTTCTATTTTTGATTATTTATTATTTTTAGAAATTTAAAATTTAAAATTAAATAAATTAAAATATAATAAAACCCTAATATCTTCTCATCTCTATCATCCATATGCTCTCTCTTTCCCCTTCCCTACTCTCTCATATCCGGCCATCAAGCTCTCGCCGACCATCACGCATCTCCGGACCAGGCCATGGCCGCGGTGCTCTAGAAGGTAGAGCGGGCCGTGGTACTCCTGAAGGCGGAGCAGGGCGAGGCGGAGCGGCAGTGGTGCCTCCGCAACGGCGTCTATCTCGTCGACCATCGCGCCCTCCATCGACATCGAATCTGCTCCATCGAGGCCGAATCTCGCCAGTCGATGGAGCTCATCCAGCACGAAGCCAACGCCACCACCGAGCAACACCAGATCTCCAGACCAGCAACGCCACCGCCACCTCTGTCGCACGCCACGCCTGCCCCACCTCCGCCGTCGCCGGGAAACGTCAGATATGTGAAGGCCGTCGCCGGATCTGGTCTTGTCGGCGAGCTCCTCTTCAGATTTGAGTTAGGGTTAGATTAGAGTTTTATTTGGGTTATGGTTAGATTTATGTTTATTTGATTTCGTTTGGATTTTTGGATGATTTTGTTTGAATTTTCGGAT
>JAYMTK010000742.1:0-19562 GCA_036897405.1 Pelargonium myrrhifolium
GAGAAAGTTAGCATTCCCGGGAATCCACTTTCTCACTCTCTTTCCCTTGACTTTTTTTTCAAACACAGTATTTTACTTTGACCATCAACTTGCCCTTATCACCCTCACTTTCCCTTATCAAAAAATTGGTTCCCAAACGATACCTTTATGATAGCAAGAAAGAAATAAGGATCAACTTACTTGGAAGTTGGAACTATTTCAAAATCATTTAGAAACTTATAAAATCAAATATCAGAACATGAGTAACCTAATATTTGCAGATCTTAAATGATTTGAAGAACAACTAACGGTTATATAGATAACTCTTTATCATCTTCAAAAGCATCTTACCTGAAACAATCTCAAACAATACCCACCGACTCATAATGAAAGAAAAAAAAACAACATACAAGAAGGAAAAACAAAACAAAATTTCTGATAAGGGAAGACATACCAAGCTCCAATAATAAGGAAGTGGAAACAAACTATACATCTAACATAACTATTAAAATACGCTTTGAAATAGAGTAATATGAAAAACTCAATCTATTTGTAGTATACCGGATACATTTTTTTTTAAATCTCCTATCAAACTAAAACACTTTACTAAAAAATTTAAAGTTGACTCGATGAATTCATTAAAACATGTATGGGCAGGGACGGATCCAGAATTTTTTTTCAGTGGGGGCAAATTTCTGATAAAAATTTGGGTACATTTTCCCTTTACCCATAAGTTCACTCCAATACCGTTGACAAAGAGGATCGAACTCGAGAGCTAAAAGGGAATCTAGAACGCTTAAACCACTTGACCCACAAATGCATGATATATAAATAAATTTTGATTAAATAAATTTGAAACTCGGTAGAGATTAAAAAATATTTTTTATTGAAATATAATTAAATAGTTAAATGTTGGTTGGAGACGAGAAATTATAAAATTAATAATTACAATAATATGAGATTTATTTAAAATTATTGATTTCATTAGGGGCAAAAATATGAAATTGGTTAATTATTTGAGACAAAATCATAATACTCATACAGACAAAAAGTGACATCATTTTCAAATAAAATGTATTTTGAACTTCTATTTTGTTATTTATGGTTTTTATTATACATATTTTAAACGATTTGAAAGCTTTCATAAAATTATGATAGTTCAATTGGCTAACTAATGGTATAGTTGTCTTGAGGTCCTAAGTTTGAGTCCTCACCTAAACAAAATTTTCAAATTTCAGTGGGGGCAGAAATTCCACTGTCCAAATACACATGGATCTGTACGGGTATATAGGTCACACTTCTACTTTTAAACTCCTAATGGCCTTCAAAACTCTTATTAAGTCTTTGCAAGTGGAGTCATCCCTTTTCTTTTATTGCAAATGATTCATACAATAATAAATTTTCTTTTTCATCCACATAGATGTTGTTGTTATAACAAATTCAAATATTATGAGTATGATGGAGCTTTTTTTTTTAATAAAAAAACAAGAAATAATACGTTGTATTTAGTTTGAGAGCGTTGTCCACAGTTACAAAAATAAAGACCTCATACAAGATTCTCCAAGTAACCCGAGCCATGAACAACCAGGAACAAAAGCTCTCAACTATAGCCTCATAGGACGCGAGTTTATCATTTGATCTCTGCATATCACCCTCATCCCCTAATACATATTCAGGGCTTACTATAGCCACAATCAACCATGGCCCCGAGGAACAAACTTCCCAACATTTCCTTCTTGGAACATAAATGAACAACCCAACACGAAAAACAACAAAGAAAAATATCGTTCAAAACAGAAATAAAGTACGAAACATAAACAAACTAACATTGGAACATGATAAAATAAAACCACCAAGGTTGTTCCCGATCTGTCGAGGCCCTCCATTTCCGCATGTCGGCACTCCTAGGCCCCGTCCAACCTTCCTTGACGGTATCTTCTCCGTTTTTTGGCTCACCTCACTCCTCCTCCCTTGCTCGGCCTTCTGTTTGCCACAAAGGTCGGCATCTCTTAGTCGGGAAGAGAATACTTGTAGTCAATTTAGATAGCAATACTGTTTTTGGATCCACCGTCATATTGGAGGCCTCCTCAACCTTCTCCATTGGAGACTTCCATTCTTGGATGGCAATAATTATTAGTCACATACAATATCAAAATATTATTTATTTCTACATACTTTTATATTGAATTAACTCATCCCCACCTCGATCCTTAATCGGAGAATTTTTTCTTATCCAATCCGGCCCCATGCCCCGAAAAAATCTCTTCTGTTTTGACCCAATCTATTCAAAGACCAAACTGACGTGAACAAAGTCAAACATTGGGCTCATTCTTTGTAGGACTAGATTTTTTTTTTTTCCGGCGTACCAACACTTTATGATGAGAGTTGAATTTGAGACCCCTAAAGAGAACTATAAGAATCAAACCTGAGACCTTTGAGACTCTGAGAGGAACTAAAAGACTATTAGTCACTTGGTTTGATAAGCGTTGATTTGAGAGTAGAATATTGGAATTAGAACATAAAAGACAGTGCCAAACAGAACTTCATAATAGACTTCACTTATGGTCAGATTAGACATGGTTTTAACCTTTATCAATTATTTAATGTTGCACTTATTAATCACTCAGTCAGGATGGCCGAGTGGTCTAAGGCGCCAGACTCAAGTTCTGGTCCTCTAACGAGGGCGTGGGTTCAAATCCCACTTCTGACAATTTCTTCACCATATTTTTGACTTTTTTTCTTCAATTTTTTTTTGGGTTCATGAACTTTCAAATATTGATCTAAAATAGTCCAAAAACTTTTGGTGACTATTTTACTTCAATTTTTTTTTGTTAGACACCTATTTGGTCATTAAACTTTCGTGTTTAAAATTAATTTAGTCCATGAACTTTCGTGTTTTGACCCAATTTGGTTCATGAACTTTCAAATATTGACCCAAAATAGTCCAAAAACTTTCAAATAGTGACCCAAAAAGTCCTAAACTTTCATGTTTGAACCTAATTTGGTCCCAATGACGATGACCATTTGGATCAATATTTGAAAGTTCAGGGATCATTTGGTGACTTTTTTACTTCATTTTTTTTTGTTAGACACCCATTTGGTTCTTGAACTTTCGTGTTTAAACTCAATTTAGTCCTTGAACTTTCGTGTTTTGATCCAATTTGACCCATGAACTTTCAAATATTGACCCAAAATAGTCCAAAAACTTTCAAATAATGACCCAAAAAGTCCTAAATTTTCATGTTTGGACCCAATTTGGTCCCGATGAAAATGACCATTTGGGTCAATATTTGAAAGTTTAGAGATCATTCGGTGACTTTTTTACTTCATTTATTTTTTGTTAGAGACTCTTTTGGTTCTTGAACTTTCGCGTTTAGACTCAATTTAGTCTAGGAACTTTCGTGTTTTGACCCAATTTGGTCTATGAATTTTCAAATATTGATCTAAAATAGTCCAAAAACTTTCAAATAGTGACCCAAAAAGTCCTAAATTCTCATGTTTGGACCCAATTTGGTTCCAATGACAATGACCATTTTGGGTCAATATTTGAAAGTTCATGGAATGAATAAGGTCTTTTACCTTTTTTTTATTATTATTATTTTTTATTATATATATATATATAGACAATTACTTCAGTTTTTAAGCTATATGTATGTACATACTAAACTCTGCCAAAAATTCTATTTCACTTTTAAAATAAGTGAACAAACAAAATGACTATATGTATGTACATACTAAACCCTACCAAACTTTACAATAAGTGATAACAAACAAAATGGCTATATGTATGTTCATGCTAAACCCTACCAAAAACTCTAAAATAAGTGATTGACAAACAAAATGGCTATAGTTCATACTAAATGCTACCAAAAAACTCTATTTCACTTTTTCAAATAAGTGATAACAAACAAAATGATTTGATATTGTAAATTTAAAATTTAATCTTTTAACATTATCACCACTATTCGAATAATTGTTTCCCTAAAATTATTATTATTTTTTAAATAAATTTGTCTTATCATAAGCTAGTTGAAAGTTTAGAAAAATGTTAGTTTAAATTCTCTATGATAGATATAAATAATGCTATATGTACCAAATATTGTTCAAAAATATCGTAAAAAATGTGTCGGTTAATAGATGATGACACATCAATTATTTTATCAATAATTTGACTAAATCACAATACTAAAAATATACACACTATATGTGATTCAACTCATTAAAGTAAAATGCTCAATATCGTAAAAGAAAAGTGTCAATTAATAAAACATGACACATCGATCGATTATTTTATTAATAAATTGACTAACTCAATACTACATGAATTATGTATACACATTATGTTATTTTTGTCCAATATCGTAAAAAAATGTCTCAATTAATAAAACACAATATATCGATTATTTTATTAATAATTCAACTAAACCAAAATACTAGTGTATACACACTATGTTTTAAATTGGTTTCTCTAAAATAATTTGTACTTCTTTCAATAAAATTGCTTTATCTATCATATGCAACTCGAAAGTGTATAAAAAAAAAAAGCATCACATAGATATAGCATCTCGTGAAATGGCACAGTCAACTAGGGATCGACACGTGTCAGATTCTAATACTTATAAAAAACCAACGGCTGAGATGAAAAGATGGCATCGCATCGCATCGATAGTCTTTACAGTTGATAGATTCTCACGTTGGAGTGCACACAGCATTAAATTCAAGTACCGTGGCCACTGCCACGTGGCACCACCACACGTGGCACGTGATCCGTTCCTCGGGCCCCACCATCTTATAAAGACCCCTCTCAGCTCACTATATCGTATGTATTCGTAACGACCACCAAAAAAACAGATTACATTTCTTTTTCTTTTTCTTTTATTTACGAAAAAACCAAACCAAAACGAACCAATACAGAGACCACAATCTCCTCTTTCACTTCACTTTCACAATCGCAAAAACTGTCACTGAGTCATGAAAACCCTAGCGAGTCCGAGTTCCGGGATTCTCGTCGGCGAGGCGGGGTTGTCGTCGCTGTCGTCGGCGTCTTCTCGAGACTCGCCGGCGGTTCTCCGGCCGGATGGCTGTTTCCGGCGGAGCCATAGATTCGTCGGCGTGTTGCGCTTGGCTTCGGCGCGGCAGAGGGCCGTCCGGCCGGTGTTCTCTCTCTCGCCTGAGCCTCAGGTTCGGTTCGATTTCGATTTTGATTCGCGTTTGAATTTCTTGTTTTGGAATTTGGTGTGTTGAGGTTGTTTTTCGTGGAGGATTTGATCGGTTTCTGTGAAGCTGAAGAGAGCGATTATTTTGTTTGAATTTGTCTTTGTTTTTGTTTTGCATTTCATTCGAATGTCGCGTAAGGCTCAGTTTCGGTTCGGTTCGATTCTGGATATTGATTTGAGTTTGTTGCTGTTTTGCATTTCATTTGAATTTCTTGTTGTGGAATGTGTTGTGATTTATTTTCATGAAGGTTTTGATCGGTTCTGTGAAGCTGAACAGTGCAAGGTTTATTTTGAATTTGTCTTTGTTTAGCATTTCATATGAATGGCGCCTACGGCTCAGGTTTGGTTCGTTCGTTGTTTCGATTCTGGATTTTGATTTGGATTTCTTGTTGTTTTGCATTTCATTTGAATTTGTTGGTTGGGACTTTTTTGGTGTATTGAGAGTTTTTTCATGATCTTGTTATATTTAGAAGGCTTTGATTGATTTCTATGAAGCTAAACAGATCAAATTTTAATATTAATTTGTCATTGTTTTGCATTTCATTTGAATATCTTGTTAAATTTGCTGTTTTGTTCTATTTAGAAGGCTTTGATCAATTGATTGGTTTCTTGGAAGCTGAACATAGCAATTTGTGTCATGATGGCTTGCAAGCACTGTATTGTGCTATGAGAATTTTCTTTTCTTTCCTTTTTTGGATGATTTTTAAATAAAAAATCCTTTCCTTTTTTCTCTCTCATACAACGAGAACAGAGGAAATCTGAACTTCTTCTTCTTCTTCATTTTTCCCCTTGTTTTTTATGTATTCCTTTGTTTATGTGATGATTGGTGCCTTCCACTGTAAAGCCTTTCTTTTAGGATACTTTCATTGGCTTCTTTTGAATAAATATAAGGAGCCTTTAGTTATAGTTTAGGTTTTATATGGATTCTTTGTATTCTCAATTCATGTAATTTGTAATAAGGAAATATATAATGTAACTTATTTGAGTGCTTTTTTGTTTTGTTTTTATTTATTCCTGCTAGGATTCTATGCTTCTGTGAGGAGAAACAGAAGAGGATTATTTTAATAATTAGTCAAATGCATGTGGTTATGTGAAGATTCTTGAAATGGGTTCCTTTCTTTGGCAAGGAGTTCTCGTCTTTAATATACAATATAACCCATTAGAGGGTTCTTTTTTTTTTTTTTCCTTTCACTTTTTTTTCTTTCTTGCAAGGATAGATGATGAGTGATATCCATGTGATTATTTGAAGATTCTAGAATTGGGCTCTTTAAAGTAACTAGAGAATTATTTTTGCTTAATTTTGGTAGTTAATTACAATAATGGAGGTTGGCTGTTTAGCTTTGTTACTGCCTGGTATTCCAAATATGGTTTGATTGGTTGTGCCACATTCTTGATGCAGGTGGACATTGATGTTGCAGATAACAAGAGTCAGGAAACATGTAAGTTTGTCTTTTAGTCTATAGAATTTTCTCAAAATCAGTAAGTGATGCCTCTCTTTTGTGCTGTGCAGATCAATCCAAGACTGTTCATGTCAAATTCCAGATACAGAAGGAGTGCTCGTTTGGTGATGAATTTCTTTTAGTTGGCGATGATCCTATGTTTGGTTTGTGGGATCCGGAGAATGGTATTCCACTGACATGGTCCGATGACCATGTATGGACTGTTGAGATGGTCAGTAATAACTGACTAAGAATATTAGTTTTACCTTCATTGATGAAATGTTTTAATGTCGTAATCTGTTTCCATATTTGGTCAGGAGATGGTTAGTAGTAACTTGCAAAGAATATTAGTTTTATCTTCATTGTGGAAATGTTTTAATTAATGTTAGGTAATGTTTCTATATTTGTTCAGGATATGCCGATTGGAAAAACAATACAGTACAAGTTCATTCTGAAAGACACCACAGGGACGATCGTGTGGCAGCCAGGTCCTGATCGAGTTTTCCAAAGCTGGGAAACGAATAACATGATTACTGTTTCTGAAGAGTGGGAAGATGCTGAAAACCAGAAACTAATAGAGGACGATGGATTTCCTAATCAGAACGCGGAGCCTATTGTTAACTCTGGAGTTTCGGTTGTCGAGGAGCCAGTGCCTAAGATAAACAATGGATCGGTTATTACTGATAACAACCCTTTCACATCTGGGAAATCCTTGTCCGGAACACCCAATGAACTCGTGTTCGCCAGTAGCATTCCTTCACAAGAGAAACCCGGGGCTTTTGTTGCGGATAATATCGGTAGCATGTCTTCACAAGAGAACCCTACGGCTGTTGTTGCAGATAATATCGGAATCCCGAAGCAGGATTTTCCCGGTGAAAACAGAACTGGTCAGACAAAAAAGGAAACTACTACGGCTATTCCCAAAACGGATAAAGTGATTACAAAGGATGCTGCAGTGCAGAGCTCGAGTACAGATATTGATGACAACCGGATGAAATATAAAAGTCCTGTGCTGGTTCCTGGTTTGCCCTTGACGTTATCAACATTCACGGCAACTGAAGAAGCAGTTCAAACCGAAGGTGACAAAAGCAGCAGATTTGATGTCTCGGATGGACCCGATGATGCCAAGGATTTCAATGTGCCAGAGGTAACTGCTTGACGAGTATGATCATGTTCTTTCTTTTCGGTTTCCTTTTTATGTCTTCTACGCTTTACCTGAGTGAAAAATAATGCTGCAATCCTCTCTCTCATTAGAGCTTAAGATAAAGAAATGTCTCTTCTCTAGAAGAAATGTCGTGCTGGTTTCAGCTTTTTTGTATCTTCTTGAAATCTATGTTTTCAATCAGCAATGCAACTCTTTTTACTTTTTATCAATATTGCAGCGCAATGGTAGATTGTAACGAGGTTTCGAAAAGAGAAAAAAAAAAAAAAAAAAAGTTGAACCATGGGCACATTAATTGTTCAATGCATGATGTAATGTTTTACAGAATCCGAAACTTTAAAATTTACTCTTGCAAAGATTCGAATGTATCGTCACTTCACTTGCATATGTAACAAAATTTGGCTATGTAATGTTCAATCTAGAACATGAATTTACTTCCCGGGACTATAAAGAATACAACCAAGTGTGAATCCATTGTATCTATAGCTTGAAAAGCACAGTTCGTTTACTTGAAGTTCATCGAACATTTCTTATGTTTTGCTTCATTGAGCACGAGAATACAATCCTACATACTTGGTTTGTCTTGAGTATTGCTTGAAGTTCATCGAACATTTTTTATGCTTGCTTCATTGAGCACGAGAATACAATCCTACATACTTGGTTTGTCTCGAGTATTGCTTGAAGTTCATTGAACAATTCTTATACTTGCTTCATTGAACACGAGAATTCAATCTCTATATACTTGGTTTGTCTTGAGTATTGCTTGAAGTTCATTGAACATTTCTTATACTTGCTTCATTGAACACGAGAACTCAATCTCTATGTACTTGGTTTGTCTCGAATATTTACATTAACTTGAAGTTTCATCGAACAATTCTTACGCTTGCTTCATGAAACCCGAGAATTGATTGACCATGCGTAATACACTGTTCTTGACATAGCTTTTTGTTAAACTTCAGTTGCAGAAGAAGCAAGAACCCGAAGAAAAGGAAGACCATCATGCTACATTCAAACAACAGGATGTACTAACCGAGGAAGAAGAGTGGTTCGACTTGGAACTCCAGTTGAACACGAAGCAAGAACCCGAAGAAAAGGAAGATCATAATGCTAAATTTAGCGAACAGCCTGTATTAGCCGCCGATGAAGAAGAAGAAGAGCAGTCCGATTCGGAGCCGATCAAAGAGGTGCTTGGAAATGACATCCAGTGGGGTATAAAAAAACTACAGAAGCTGTTGGTTAATTTGGGTTTAGCATAATAGAGCATTTGAATCTGTACCTATATATCTTGCTAATTGGCATTTACTAGTGTTTTGTGTACATATAGACTTTTGTATGCTGGTGAAGCTAATTCTGGATTCAAGTGCTTTGTGTGTGTTCTGTTCTGGAATTTTTGAATAAAGTAGTAGTAGTAGTAGTGGTGAAAGTTTTGGTAAATAGATGGATTGGTGTTACTGCAATAAGAGAACAGGAAATTCTGAACTCAAAAGTGATTTTTTCTTGTACTTTTTTATCTGTCTATTTAGATATTGTACCCAGAAGCAGCTCTTTGTTCATCTATAGCATGAGTGCAGTTTTGAGCTCATTGAGTTCACAAAGTGGAAAATTAATATGGAATACTGGTGTTGATAGTTATTTTGATACAAACAGGTGCCGAAATCTTATTTTACAACGGTTTAAGGAATCTTGTCAAGTCGTATGTACATACTTGAATCAAGGGACCAGAATAACCAACTGCATCACACCTGGTGGTTTGGAGTTGATATTTCATCTGCGTCTCACCTGATGGTTTGGAGTTGATAGCTTAAAATTCGAGTTTCAAGTTAGATCGGTTGTCTAATCGTGTCCACGTGTTTTTCGAGGTCAAGGATATTTTATGCGACATGATCTAGCAGATATGTGGGGATAGATTTTGGTTATTTGTGGGTTCAGGTTCAAATTATAGTTTTGTTATTCATACAGTTTTCGCTCAAAACAAAACTATGAGAAATTGTGGATGACTTATAAATTTATCAATTAATGCACGTGATTTTACCGAACTTCTTTTTGAAACAGATGACCACTACAAACTGAGAAAGAAGAAAAATATAAAATTTTCTTGTCGTCTCTTCAAACCTAATGATCTAACTAAAGGATAATTTGAGAATTATAATATTCTAACAATTCACGCACAGTGTGTGAGAGAGGAGAAGTTTTTTTTTTTCAAATAGTTTAACCCGACAGAACGAATTTGAGAAAGTTTGTAATTACCATTTTTTCGTAATTTTTATCAAAAATCATGTGCATTAAGTGACAAGTGCGTATAGATCATCTACAATTTTTTTATAATAACATTTAAACAACACAAGTAATTGAATCTCCGTTGTCATATTTGAATGTTAATTAAGCGCACATACCAATAAGTCGAGCTAGTTATATTCTAATCGTGACCGACAGTATCTAATCTTGTTTAGAAAACACCATAATGGTCATATGATAGTTTTGGAGACAAAACCATGAAGATTTGCAAGCTAAAATGCTCAACTTCCAATAGACCTTGGAATTGGTGTGTTCTTGGTAGAATTCAACTCTCAATGGCATATAGCGTACGCTAAGGGATGATTTCATTCTTCTAGATTTGCCTTACTTCAAGGTCAACTAAACTTCAAGGATACCATTCCCTTGACCCGTCTTGACCAGAGATCCGACCCAAATAGAGTTGGCAATTTGTGTCGTAACACGATACAAACAAGACACGAAATTAGTGTGTGTCGTGTTTGCGTCAATACGACTTATTTAGTTATCGTGTTAAACATGTCATGTTCGTGTTTTGTGTTCATAATCGCCAAACTAACTTCAGTACGACACACGCGCACAAACAGTCAGCTTTAAGCTCAATGTAAATACTTTTTTTATGTATTAATAATTAATTTTACTCAAAATAAAAAGAATGACCCTAATTTTAGAACGAAAAGAGAAATTGAGAACTCTCAATATGAAAAGAGGTCTTTATAGCGAATGTATATTTTAGGCTCGATCCAATCCTAAAACACACATTCGCTATTAAGACCTCTTTTATCGGCCTAAACTCGTTAGTGTGAATTCTGGCAACTATTAGCCTACAAGTCACGAACAATTTTGACAAATCTACTACTTAAACTCGTCGATTTCACTTTTTGCCATGAAATAGAAATATCCTACTAAAAATGCCTTTTAGCATTGGCAAATTGTCAAACGCTCGAACACAACATATACATTTGTTTTCTAGACTATTGTTTTAACGATAAAAGCTTGTTATTATCAGATCGAATCAGTGATGGTCATTCTATAACCCATTTTATTTTAGCATCTCTACTTATAGATAGACAAACTAGGTGGACCCATTGAGCTGTCATCACAAATCAGATCCGATCTGTCCAAATCCAATCACAAGCGCGAGTGTACCATAAGAATAATAAACCGCACCACACTCGAATATTTCCCTCCCACCTCCGCAATCAACGAACATTCCAGGTGTCGGTGTGAGAATGTGGGGACAGTGAAGCAAAAGGTGGCGCAGCGAATCAACCAAGCTACAATCCTACGCACTCAGTCCCACACTAACACGCCACGTGTCAAATATTCATTGGTCAATAAAACAAATACACCGCCGAAATTACTACCCCACCCAATAGTATTCGCACACGTGTCAACTCACAGACTTACTCGGCGCGTCTCTTTTTTTGAATACTCGTCGAAGCGAGGGAGACTCATTGATTCACTGAGAGACATTCTCGCGGAGAGTTCCTGACTCGGATCATGGCGTCGCTCACCGAGTCGACTCGTCCGTTCACCGGCGGTTACGACTCGTTCTCCAACTTCGACGGCGGCGACTCGCCGGCGTACTCCAACGGCGACGACTTCTTCACACCACATCCGGTGTACTCATCGGCGGGAGGTTACTCCGCTTTCTCGCCGGCGGATCAGAACGGTGAGAGCGGAGTTTTTGGCTTGTCGAATGGCCCGGTGCTGCCGGAGATGCCGCCGGAGAGTGGTTTCGCTCTGATCGAGTGGCGTAGGTGAGTTTCGCGATGCGAATTTCGTAATACAGTGCCTCAGTGTGGCTAATCGTGCGATTTGTAGAGTTGCATGAAAGATCTGTTTGATTATTATTTGTGCGATCTAGCTAAATCGATTCGATTAGAATCAGATCTGAACTAATACAAGAATTTGCAGACAAAATGCGATTCGCTTGGCGGAGAAGGAGATGGAGGAGAGGGAGATGATTCAGCAGATCAGAGAGGAAGCTGAGGAGTACAAGGCTGAGTTCTACCGGAAGCGCAAGATTGCTTGTGAGGCCAACAAAGCTGCCAATAGAGAGAAGGAGAAGGTAAATTTTGATTTCAATGTTTTTTTTTTAAAATTATGTTTGCATATTTAAATCATTATTTACAGTAATTTATTATCAGAAGTCGAATCTTTGTCGATTTTCGGTTGTATTGTCTATGTCATTGGTGGAAAATTTATTGAATTTTGTGATTCAGATAGCTTCATTTACTATTCTTTATAAGGAAATCAATGGGAAAGTTGAATTGGTGTACTGAGAAAATCGATTTATGGATTGTTATTAAGATAGTTGTGAATAATTTGGTGGGGGTTCATATGGATTGTCTGTGGTGATGCTTTCATGGAGAGAGAGGTTGTAATGAAACTTGTGAGAGGTAAGATTGTGGTTGTGTACTGAGTTGGAATTTTGAGAAGTCAAATTCTTGAATTTGCTTGTTTTATTGTATATCATTGAGGTGCTGAGTTCATAACATGGTCAATTTGTAACATTATTGCGAAGCATATTGAGATATGGTATCAGAAGAATGATTCGTTTTGCAGAAAGGCTAGTTTGTTAGGAAATTAGACTCGATTCAAATCTCTAGTTTAGGTGGTGAGGCCTTAGCATGATCAGTTTTTAACATTAATGTGGCAAAGCATATTGAAGTATAGTTCATTTATGTTGGCAAGTTTGTAGCGAAATAAGACTCGAAATCTCTGGTTGAGGTGTTTGTTGCCAAATACGGAGCCATTGTGCATCAAAGACTCAAAGTCAACGCATTAGATGAATGGAATACTGAAATAGTTCGCAGAGTTGGCACTTGGTAGGTAAACTTATTAAAGTAGGAGCTCAATGGCTTCGGTTTTCCAGTTGGTTAATATGTGTAATGAGTAATGACTAGGGTGATTTTAAGTGCTAATTACTGAAGATCTCAGCACTTGCCTAATGGTCTATAAGGCACAACATAGCCTCAAATGCTGTGTATTCTGTTGTGCGGCCTGGGAATAATTATGGGATACAGACATTTTGTGTAGTGTGTGAAATAAGGGAATAGATTTAGTCAAGAGTAACATTGTGATACCTCTGGACTATAATTTTTTTCATGTTAGCCCAAATCTTTTTAATGACGGCCCCGAAATGGACAAAATTTGTGGTTTCCCCCTTTAGACGCCGTTACACCGGTGACAAGAGCACACATGGGTGCAAGGAGGAAGTCCAATCTCAACTAACTTATCCTTAGTTTCTACAAAAACAGGAAAGTGGGCCCTCATTTTCGGACGGAAGATCTTATTTTTAAGGTTATGTTGAGCTTGAGAGTGTCTTTGATGCATGTACCTTTTTTTTAGTAGTGTCCCCAAGAAGAAGGGGAAGCAGGGTATTTCACATTCTTACTTATGGATGGTGTCTTAACAATACATAGTTTTCTTGTAATCGTTAAATGATTTGGGATCTATAATGTTATTGCTCTAGTTATTCATCTAGGAGCAACAGAACAATAACTCGAGTAGGTCTCTTAAGGGTATTGTTGGCATAAAGATGGCACAATTTTCCCGATGGATCTTTTTTACTTACTGTAATATAGATGTCTGGCCTAAATACATGAAAATTTAGAGGTAGGTGGATTTTTTCTAATTCCCATTTGCCCTAGCCACAATCCCATCTCTCGGTACTTTTATCGATTGTGTAACTGAATAATCTTAACAATGTTCCTAACTTCGGATTCAATATGCCAGCTATTTCTGGCAAACCGGGAGAAGTTTCACACTGAGGCCGAGAAAAGCTACTGGAAGGCAATATCCGAACTGATCCCTCGTGAAGTACCGGCTATAGAGAAGAGGGGAAAGAAGAAGGACGAGAAGAAACCGTCCATTGTTGTCATCCAAGGTCCCAAGCCCGGGAAGCCAACGGATCTTTCAAGGATGCGCCAAATTCTCGGAAAGCTCAAGCACAATCCTCCTCTACACATGAAGCCCAAGCCGCCGCCATCAGAACCTAAAAAAGACGCCAAGACCGGCTCTTCTCCTCCACCCGCAGAGCCCTCCAAGGTTGCAGCCATGGCGGTTGCTATGCCGGAGGTAGTAGCTGTTGCTTGAGAGTGAAGAAAGCTACTGTTTACTGTCAAGAGACCTCAGGTTCGTATGATCTCGAGTTTTGTGAATTCTGGATGTTTATGTGCATACTAGTACATTTCGGAGTCTGCTACTTTTTATTGGTTTGTTCGGGAATTCGAGATTTGATCGTCGCAAAAAGTGAGTTTTTTCTTCTTCTTTTTTCTTTCTTGAAGTTCATGTTGTTTTCCTGTGAACATATGTTGTGTTTTGCGTTAAGCTCATGTTTAGATTATATGAATACTTGTTTCTCAATGTGTCGACTCTTGAGATACTCTTGTGAAGTAGAGCTCACAAGTCGGGTTTCAAGTTGGGATCCGTCGGACTTTTTGGGCCTAGGTCGGAAATATCTAATCCAAACTCGACCAAAAATGAGTGCAAATTGTGGGTTTCAGATTGGATTCCAAGTTTTACTCATAAAATTGATGGGAACTTAAAGCGTCTGTTAAAAAAATAAATGTGTATTTTAGTCCAACCCGTTCTAAACCGGCGACTCAATGATTTCAAGTACCCACATATTCATGTTCAAATCGTCAAATAAGCCATCAACTCGCGGGTCATCACTTATCTGACTCAATAATGTCAAATCGACAAAAATAGTCCAATCAACATACAAATGTTTATGAACCGACCCGTTTGGAGCCCAAGTCGAATGAGCTTGGCCAGATTCTGACCCACAACTTATTTTGCTTGCAAAATGAACCGCGGGCCATCACTGACCCGACCCTATAATGCCGGTTCAAGTCAATAGAAAGTGATCCGATAAACATACTTGCAAAACCAGATAAACATGCACAAGCCAAGTAGAAGACCAATGGATCAATTTATGCCCAATTTTCTCTCTTTTCTCATAGACACCTAAAAGCACCCATTACATATACATTTCACTCACTTCCTCTATTCACTAAACCGTCAAATCGAACATTCTAAAAAGAAACAGAAAACGAAAACAATCGTATAAACAGATCGATTCACCACAAAAATGGAGCAGTGTATATATATATTATCGGGGATGCAATTGCGTGATGCTATGAGAGCTATCTATACAAGTCGTGGGATTTACCGATTGTTTTCCTTTGTTTCCATGAGAAGACGATGTCTCCTCTGTGCTAGCTCCTCCTCCGCCGCCCCATTGTCGGGAACCATTCCCTCTATACACTCCCGGCTTTGTGAGTATCTTGTCATTAAGATGAACTTCCCGAGAAAGCATCTCCACCACTTGCTTTATCGTAGGTCTTTGGTTCGCAGCAGCTTGGGTGCAAAATAGAGCGACCTTGATGAAGCGCATTGCCTCATCCTCGGGATAGTCTGTCAAATCGGGATCGATGATTTCAAGAAGCCTTTCTTCTTCTTTCAGCTTCCACGCCTGCAATAACAAATCGTCCAGCAAATTTTCATGAAAACGACAAAATAATATATCTTCGAAATGGATTCTTATGCTAGTGTAGGTAAATCATCTACACGGTTGCATGCAGCTGATCATTAACGGGTCAGACGAGCCCAAGACTTAACCACCTATTGAATTCACGATAAGCTTTACTCATCAAACTAGGGACGGGTATGAAAAAATTGTTTTGTAGGGGCAAACTAGAAGTATGTAAAAATCTATCAAACTATTGGGGCAAAAATCAACTTGACCCGTTCACATTGTATGGCGTAATGCCGTAATCTATAAGTAAAGCTAAGAACCGTACCCATTCCACGAGAACGAGCAGTTCCTCGCCAAATGCTGCCTTGCTACTGCTTTTGCCACTGATAATTTCAAATATAAGCACCCCAAGACTGTAAATATCCGCCTTCTTCGTAAGCTGTCCTAAAAGAGCGTACTCGGGGGCAAGATATCCCCTACAAACACATAAAAGATTAACATGAGACCCAAAAGATTAGGCATAGAAAACAGTCATGATACACGACTACACGAAAACGAATAAACAAGAACAAAATTTGAAGAAACCGAGTTTCTTATTAATCAAAAATTAAAATGTGAACTAACCAAAACAGAGCGCTAATGGGGAATAAAAGTTAAATATTAAGAAATTCCAAAACTACCCAAAAGGCCTCTAAAACTGACAAAGTTAAGCACACAGTTCTACAAAACCTAATTTCTTGAAAACGCTACTTAAAACCGTATTTCTATAAAATGCAATGCAGCATGCTTACACTGTTCCTGCCACTCGAGTACTAACATGAGTGACATTGTCTGGGAAAAGTTTAGCGAGCCCAAAATCTCCTATTTTAGGAAGAAAGCTTTGGTCGAGAAGTATATTACTAGCCTTAATATCTCTGTGTACGATATGTGGCTCGGCTTCTTCATGAAGAAATGCAAGACCCGAGGCCGTGCCCAAGCAAATAGCGGCTCTCTGAGACCAATTCAACAGAACACATTTACTTTTCGAACCTGAAAACAACTGTTGAACATTAGAATAACCTGAAAACTTGCAAACTCGTAGTATGTTCCACAGTTTTGCGAAAAAGACAATGCCGTGAATAATAACTCAAAGTCGCTTTTTGGAAAACCTCGCTATAATGGAATTTTCAGTCGCATATATGACATTAACAAATTTCTTAGTTGACTATATGTCACTTTCTATTTAAACTCCATCTACGAATAGAATGCCTAAAAACAACAAGAACAAGAAGAAAAGGGCATTAATGGAAAATGGAGTTTCATAATTACCGAGTAAAACACGGGCAAGGCTATTGTTCTCCATAAATTCATATACTAATATTCGGTGATTGCCTTCGACGCAACATCCGATGAGTTCAACAAGGTTTGGATGCCTCATATTTGATATCACGTTAATCTCCGTCAAGAACTCTTCCGTTCCCTGTCTAGATTCCGTAGATAGACACTTGATGGCAACTTGAGTACCATCTCTCAAAACACCCTGCAACCATTATCAGATAAAAGCCGATAAAAGGGTTAGTTCAAAGGGGAGGCGTGTGACACATTCACAGTAACAAAACCGTGCAACATAATAATGATTGTTAATCTAATTCTCACACCTTATATACGACACCAAAACCACCTCCGCCTATTTTGCTTGATGGATGGAAGTCCCCGGTCGCTGACCTCAATGAATTATAAGAAAAGAGCCTAACATTGTCGGTGACTATCCCTAACAATAGACAAACACGTGAAATACGCATGTAAGAGTTGAGAGGTAGTATCATTTAAGTAGAGAAACACATATAGGTCCATAGACTCATAACATGAGATCAACGAACAATAACGTGAGTTTTGAACTACAATTATTGAAAATTTGTAAGGACTAAATAAGATTTCAACAATGTCGGGGTTGGATACGTGAATTTATTAGTGAAATTTTTTGGAATTTTCTACTCGAATTCTCCTTCTCCACCCTATCTTGTCGAATATGTCATAGACATATCGTGAATACAATCATTCCAAAAAAACACACATAGCCAAAGAGACGGGAAGGGAGTCGCAATAGTCAAAACTCAAAACCAAGGTCTTACAACAAGGTAATAACACGTGCCACATACATAAACGACACTCCTTATACCCCTCAATAACCTAAGATTTGAAGTTACTCGAACTAGGCCTAAATCCTACATCCCAAACATAAGTTATTTTCAGCAAAGTGATCCGATGCAAATAGGATTTTCTCTTCAAGCTATCTTTAGTTCAACTCAGCCTGAACCGACATAAGAAAAAGCCTATAGAACGGATACAGTCATTGTGAGCCCAGTATACTAAACCATTAGCGTACCTAACATATATAGAAAAAGGGTTCTGAATCAACAATTTAGAGGACAATTCAAGCTCCAACATATACTAGAAAAAAATGGTTATAAATTAACAACTTAAAGCACAATCCGAGCTCAATAAACATTCAAGAACATGAAAAATGAACAAAAGAATTGATTAATCATGCTCATGTTCTTACCTTCTGCTTGGGACTGACCTTGACTCCTTTTCCCTCCACAACATGTCAATGAGCTAAAACAGCTAAAATTCATATCTGGCTAGGCTTCTCCAAATCCCAATTCAAGCTACACCAATTTTAATCCACATCTTGTCTGCAGTCCTAAAGAGAAATGCCAATTTGATATCACATAAAAGCAACAATTTACTTGCAAAAAAAGAGTAACAATTCAAAAGTACCAAACCCATGTGGAAAAATTAAAGCAAACCCCAATCAAGCAACAGAGTTACAAGGACAGTCAACCAACACACCAAATAAAATAAAATACAATAAATTCCCATAAGAACAGTCATGCAACAAAAACAAAAACAAATTTAACATAAGATTATAAAATAAAAAAATCACAAACAAAAAGTAGAAGAACACACCCATATAACTCACCTGAGAGTGAAGAACAAAACCCAGAAGAGATAGTGTGTGAAGCAAAAATGGGCAAAACCCAAATCATTGTGAAAACAAGTACACAAGTAATATGAGCAATATGAGGTATGGGTTAGGCCTGTAACTGGTTTTTCTTCACTTTTTATATGTAAAAAAATACAGAGAGAGAAGGGTCAAACAAGCAAGAGAAGAAACAAATGGTTAGAAATGGAAAAAAGATGGTCACCAATTGTTGATCTTTCTCTCTGGTTTGTGGTGTTGTGAAAAGGAGAAGAAAAAAAAAAGGGTCTTTTCACACATTGATGAGAGCTGTTGGGAAAATTGTCAAAAAGTGAATTTGGAGAGAAAGTGGTAGATGGGTTTGCTTCTTCTGATGATTGGCCATAACTGATGATACCTCACCACACAAGAAACCATGAAATTTCAAATCTTTTTTTGAGGGTTTGTTTTTGTAGTGTCCACAAACAAACACTGCAGAGGGAGAGAGAGAATGGACATTTGAGCTGCTCTTTTGAGGTCTGTCTTTGCTGATTCAGCTGAGATATATGACAATCTGGCAATTCACTTTTCTATTATAAAAAATAAAATGAAATTAAAAATTTGTTTTCCACTTTATTATTTATCCCACATGGTTTCTTCCTTCTTTTGAGCATTCATATCTCACAATTGACTTATTTATATATAAATGAAAGGGTTTAATATATATCAGAGATAAAGTTATACCATTTATATTAGGGATAAGGACCAATTTGGTCACCGAACTATCAAGAATGAACCAATTTGGTCACTATACTTTAAAATGGACTAATTTGGTCACTATACTATCCAAAAGTGAACCAAGTTGGTCACCGCCGTTAGTTTCCGTTAACTTTTCCGTTAACTTAATTCAAAAATAAATTAAAATGCCACGTGTCATGCTCTGATTGGTTAAGATATAAAAATAAATAAAAATTTATATTAATTCAAAATTATAATTATTTTAATATTAAAATATTATTTTTTTAATAAAATTCTTTTTATTATTTTTTTTCCTTCTTCTTCTTCG
>JAYMTK010000743.1:0-19559 GCA_036897405.1 Pelargonium myrrhifolium
TTCATATCATTGAAACATCTCATGATTAGCGATAATATGTTGTATCTAAAAAAAAACTTAATTGTTAAGATATAAATATACTAATATTTTTTTATACGGATACCAGATAATTATCCATTATTTTAGTTCGGATACGGATATCCGGAAAAATATAAAATCTCTTATCAAACAACTATCACTATCCAAATGTTCATTATCCAAACGGATATATCCGGTAGTTTTGGATCGGATTTTTGAATACCGAATTTTTTGCAAACACCTAATTTAAGAGAGTCAAAATATGTATAAATAGTTGCATACTTTTTATCTCCTTTGATGCGATAGATTTTTGCAATAGTAGTTACCAAACAAGCACTAACTTGCAATTTTCACAGTTTTTATTTTTATTTTTTTATATTGGGTTAAGCATACTCCAATAGGCAATAACCCTCCAACGCGAAAGCGAGAGAGATCATGAATCTTCAACAACAACAACAACCATTCTCCTCCTCTCTTCTCTGCTGATACTGAATCCTTTCTTTTTTCTCTCGTATTCCCGGGAAACAAACAAATATTTCCGTCTCCTGTCATTAGATCTGTACAGGTAACCCTGTTTTTCTCCCCCATTTGTCGATCCCATCCGCTCTTAAACCTTAACACCAAGCCCTAATCTCCGACCGATTCTTGTTGCGAGTCTCTGTTTTTGCTTCAATTTTAGGACCATCCCAGCGAAACTCATAACGCGTACATAGATTTTGCATCAATTTGCCTAGAAACCCTAAGCTTTTCCTTCGTTTTTTTGTTTTGTTTGTGTACTGTGTTATTTTCTTCGGCTCTTCTATCAAACCCTAAGGTTTTATTGTAGGGGTTTGGGTCTTGAATTTGTGTGATGAATACACGAGGAAGGTATCCACCGGGAATTGGTGCTGGTCGGGGCGGAGGTGTGAACCCGAGTTTTCAGTCGAGGAACCCTCAACAACAACAGTACGTGCAGAGAAATTTTGGTCAGAATCCTCATCACTATCAGCAACAACAACAACATCAGCAGCAGCAGCAGCAGCAGTGGCTTAGAAGGAATCAACTTGGTGCCCCGGAATCGAGTGTTGATGAGGTCGAGAAGACAGTCCAGTCTGAAGCCGCTGACCCTAGGTGCAGTTTCTTATTTTTTTTATATTTGATTTTTAGTAGTTTGACTTATTCTATTACTTATTTGTTCATGTAAGTTAATTAGCAAGAATGCCTTTTAGTTTTGAAAAACAAATCTCGTTTTAATTCCTGATGAAATTATATTCATTGGTTGAGAAAGATATTGTATGTTGTATTTGTTTTTTTGATTGACTTGTTTGTTATGAGTGAGGATACTATCTAGTCCAGGATAAGAGTACTCATCATTGGGTCTGTTTTACAGACTTAATTTTGGGGTTTTGTGGAATGGCAAAAGGAGCTGCTCTTGTCGGCTTAACCCCATTGACTAAAATAATGACTGCCTTTTTAGTAGCTTTTATTGAGTAAATTGTTAATTTCAAAATGTTCCCTTTCTGGTAGGTAAACTCAGTAGAGCTAAATTTTGAGATAAGTAACAGAATAACTTGGATTCAAAGTAACGAAAAGAGTTCGGATTAGGACCAATTACCCAGTACCAATAATTGTAAATCACTAAATCTTGTATGGAAGATTACCTTATAGATTGTGGGAGGCGAATGATGGATCCAGAATCATCTTTAGATGATGAAAGGGGCCGCCCTTGTTTGTTTAGTGGATTTTGTTTCACTTCTTGGGCTGCCAAAGTAATTGTCAAAACAATTCATTTTGTACCACATGATCAAATTGGCAGCTCATGTCTTTTTGGTTTTGCATTGTTGAAGAAGTTGGAAAAAGTTTGTTTGTTGTTTTTTTCTTTACATGTATCAGAATAAGTAGACAGAAAAGTTATCATCTCAACTTTTTAATGATTCTTATTAAATATTATATATAACTCAAAACACTTATCTTTACTTTTGGTACTAAACAATAATAACTTCCATTAGTTGCTTTGAAGCAATTAGTAGTATTGCCAAACATCCTCTTAAGTTAGAACTTGGAAAGTTGCATAATTACTGCAGTCTGCAGTCATACTAATTTTTACATAGGGAAATAGTGACTACCCTCTCAAGATATCTAATAAGTACATCTTATGCCTAAATTATGTAGGAGATGGTTTATGGTTCACAAACATTGATACAAGATACTAGACACGGCTCAATAATAACAATAAACACGACACAGTAAGAATGCATTCTGTAAAAAAGATGAATAATAATATATGTTTTGTATATTAATGCATATAAGTTTTATGAACTCATTCATCATGAATATTGTATAAAGAAATATCAGTATCATTAATAATTTTAAAATAAAAGCTAAGGATTTCAGAGAGATAGTACATTAGGTGACAAAGTTGAGATGGCTGAAAGGCTATCGTTTTCTTTAAGTTAAACTCAGTTTATTCTGAAAAGAAACCATTCATTTTTTGTTGATTATATTTTAATATGAGGAGACTGATAAGAGGCAAAGATTTGTAGACGTATAGATTTGGAGAAGATGGACAGTTAAAGGATTTATTTGGAAGAATTATTTTTGAAAATATAAATCATTTGATATAATATGAGATTTTGGGTTTTGTTCGCACGTCTAACGTGTTTCATTGTGTTTATCATGTTCTATGGTGTCAGACATTATGGTGGTAGATATGGTATCCATTTAAAAAATTCTTGCAAAAATTGTGGTACATGTAAAATTAAGTATCTGAGTGTCAGATATAGATAGGTCAAACAATATGGGAGTATTACTATCTGTTTAGAATGAGATGGCTGATTCTGTACATTCTGGGGATTTGTAGAGGTGGGGATATTTTGAGTTGCTAATATCATTGAAAACATTGCTGTTTCCTTACTAAATATTTGTTATTGATAATTTGATATTATCTAGTAATCAGTGTTCATTAGTGTGGTCGTCGAGTGCTCTGAGTATCTTCATATCATCTGAATGATATCTAATATTTTCCAGCATCAGAGTGATCCTCTTATTGTTTTGTACTTGTTTTATGGCAACTTTATAGTTAGTCAATGGTTTACATGTATTTCTATAATTTGTTTATTCCATTTTTATAGTTCCCAAGATTGGAAGGCAAGGCTAAAGATACCGGCACCTGATACTCGCTACAGAACAGAGGTATGTTTGTGAATGAGATTCTTCTTTGCATTATATTGTGCATATCTTTGAATGGTGCTTGTTATATTGCTTTCATGCCCTGTTTATGGACAGGGAGATTGATTGAGTTGTACTTCAACTATCTTTCTGTAGTTGGGAGTATATTGCTGCTAGTACTAACTTACTGTCAACATTTTGTACTTGTTTGGGGGATCATCTAATCATTTCAATCTGAGAATGTCCAGAGCTGGACACCTATTGGGTTACATGTATACAGAATAAGCATCCTGTTTCCACAAGTATGCTGCCTCTTCAAAGACCGTAGCAACAAGTTTAGTGTATTAATATAAATAGTGAGCATAATCTGTTGATTGAAGCTTTCATCAATTGCCTTTCTTGATAATAAGGGCCATTGTCTCCTGACACAGAGTTTTGATGTTAGTCTAAGATTCTTCTAATCATGTAGATTATTGATATAGGAATATGCGAAGTTAGATTCCTTTTGACTATCATGTTTATGTGCAACAGTAAAGTCGCTTGGTACAAAATAAGAATCCTGGGTGGTCGTCTCTATGTTTTCATGGGTATGCTCTGTCTTCAAAGAAAATAAGATATGATGATTTTATAAATAGTTATATGGCTTAGCATAATCAGTTGAATCTGTTATCAAGTGTTTTCTCTTGAGAATATGGACCCGTTGTCTTATGATTTAAAAGATCTGATATTAATCAATGATACTTCATCTTTTTATTCAAAATAATTATCATTTTTTTTTTGGGGTTTTAGCTGCCATGTTTGGTCACTCATGGAGTGTTTTCCCTCTCTTTTTGCCTTTTGGTATTTGGTTAATTTGTGTTTCCTTTTGTGGAATCTTCTATGGGACATCTGTACATGTGATCTAATAATTATGTGTTTTGGTGCCCTTTCTGTATGCATAGAAGGAAAACACTCGAGACTTTAAGGCATAAGCATCAAGATAACTTTTTTTTTTAAATATATTTTTATTTATATATAAATACTGTGAGTAGGTTCATCTTCTTATGGACATCTGTTGATTGGGGTTAGTAGAGATTGGTTGGACTTTTAATATTTTGTATTGCTTTTGGGGAAAATAATTTGAGTTTTTATAAGATGGTGTTTTTTTTTTTTTTTTTTTTTTGGCATTTTCCTTTAGGATGTGACCGCCACTAAAGGCAATGAGTTTGAGGATTATTTTCTCAAACGTGAGCTGCTTATGGGAATATATGAGAAGGGTTTTGAAAGACCATCTCCCATTCAGGAAGAAAGTATCCCAATTGCTCTAACAGGCAGTGATATTCTTGCCAGAGCTAAAAATGGAACTGGAAAAACAGCTGCCTTTTGCATTCCTGCCCTGGAAAAGATTGATCAAGACAGCAATGTCATTCAAGGTTTGGTCTCCACTATTGAGTGAAAGTAGTTATGTACATCGTGCACTTATCAAAACTATATGCTTGCAATATGAATTTCCTGTTTGACATCGATCTGTAGTTGGTATTTTCATTTGAATTAATCATATTTTTTTTCTTTTCATGTTTTGCATCTGGTTCAACACCATAATATGATCCTATATCTTATCTCGGTAACCCAGCTACTAGTTGATTGTAACTTTGCACCTATGGCTCTCTATATACTTTAACTTTATGATTGATTTATTTCCCAGCACTCTGAGCTGATTAATCTTTTTTTTTTTTAGTCTCAATTATTCTTATAAATGTGATTTCTGTTCGTGCAGTTATTATACTTGTTCCGACTCGAGAGTTGGCTCTTCAGACATCACAGGTCTGTAAAGAACTAGGGAAACATTTGAAAATTCAAGTCATGGTTACCACAGGCGGTACCAGTTTAAAAGATGATATCATGCGTTTATATCAACCAGTTCATTTGCTTGTTGGAACTCCGGGAAGAATACTTGATCTCACCAAAAAGGGTGTTTGCATTTTGAAAGACTGTTCAATGCTTGTTATGGATGAGGTAAACACTTGATATGTCTCAGATTATCTGAGCACAGCGGTGCATTAGTGGTATCCAAAACATGATTGTTTTCCTATGTTATATTAGAAACATTGTTAAATCTTCATTAGATGAATGTATAGTTCCATGATGAAAACTGGTTTAGAATGGTGCAATGACACTTTCATTCTATATATACCCCTCTTTTCTTCTACGTGAGCTGTCAAGTTACACTGCAGGTTTCAGTATTTCTTCGCGTCGTAATCAAATTTCATGTTTTCATTATTACACCAGTTTTGCACTTAAGCATGAATACATAGGTTAATATCATTACTTGTAGAAATGTGTTGATATCTGCTTTCTAATGTCTTAGGCTGATAAGCTTTTGTCTCCTGAGTTTCAACCTTCCGTGGAGCAGCTAATTCGCTTCCTCCCTGGCAATCGTCAAATTTTGATGTTTTCAGCTACTTTTCCTGTTACTGTTAAGGATTTCAAAGATAGATATTTACAGAAGCCTTATGTCATTAACCTAATGGATGAGCTTACCCTCAAGGGCATCACCCAGTTTTATGCTTTTGTTGAGGAAAGACAGAAAGTTCATTGCCTAAATACTTTGTTCTCTAAGGTTTGTTCTTGACTGAATTAGTGTAGCTTGTATTGTTTTATTTTATTTTTACGGTATTTGTGATTATGATAAAATTAATGGGATCTATTTTCAGCTGCAAATCAATCAATCAATTATTTTTTGCAATTCGGTGAATCGGGTGGAACTCTTGGCAAAAAAAATTACCGAGCTTGGCTATTCTTGTTTCTATATACATGCTAAGATGTTGCAAGATCATCGGAATAGAGTGTTTCATGACTTCCGCAATGGTGCATGCAGGAATCTTGTCTGTACTGGTGTGCTCTAAATTCTCTCTTAATATGATGAATACTTTTTTCCCTTTGGATACGCGTTACTTGGATATATGGCGATTTTTTCTTCATACAATTATTATCTGTTCCAGGTATATGGTTACATTATGTCTGTATTTAATCATTTGACGTGGCAAACTGCAGATCTGTTTACGAGAGGGATAGACATTCAAGCTGTCAATGTGGTTATTAACTTTGACTTCCCTAAGAACTCAGAAACATATCTGCACAGGGTATGCCAAATACATTTTATACAGAGGCCATCACTGTATTATGTGCTCACTGTTCACTATATCTGTAGGTTGGTCGATCAGGAAGGTTTGGGCATCTCGGGTTAGCTGTCAATTTGATCACCTATGAGGATCGTTTTAACTTGTATGTATTTTATTTTCTCCTAGACCAAATATTTAGCTGTCAGTTTGATCTGTTATGAGGATCGTATTATCTTGTATTTTGTTGGTTAGCTCTTACACCAAGTACTTATAGCTTTTTGGTTCTCTGTTTTAATGGTTTATTTTATTATTTTGTAGGTATAGGATTGAGCAAGAACTTGGAACCGAAATAAAGCAAATCCCCCCACATATTGATCAGGCGATTTACTGTCGGTGATTCGCGCTGTAGATGTCTTGCCGTGTAGTCAACAATGGTAACATGTCTCTACCCTTGTACCACAATGATTAGGAAATAGTTAATTGAATATTGCAATATTTCAGCCTCAATTTGGTTCTTGTCGTGCTAGCCTTTGGATTCTTCATTCCCTGAAATATAATTAACTACATTCGGTTATTACTTTATGTTAAACACTTTTACTACTTAATACATGGTCACAAGCTGTCGTCATAATCCCTTTCTTCACTACAAATATCTGCTAGATTGTCAAGGTTAGAGAATTGTTCTCTCCTTTCAATGTAGTGCTTCTGCTAAAAGAAACAGGGCAACAAAGTATTGATTTCGAGGGCGAGAGCAAACAAAATTATCTGAAAATAGGTCTGTTGATACGCATATTGAGTTTTATGGTTACTCAAATGGAATAATATATGATAGTTTTGTGGTGAAAACTCACTTCATATGTGTTATCCAAACCTGTTCAGGGAGTTTATTTATTAGTAATTGAAATATTGATACTTGTGTGTAGTTTTTGAGGATTTTGCTGTTCTGTGCCTCTTAGAGCTGCATATTGTCATCTTGTTGTGTGAATATGAAGCAATCAACAAACATTGTGTTTGAGAATTGAATTACGTTCTTTTAAGAACTATCTTTGCAATTATTTTGTTGATGGTTAGTATGGTTTACTGGAAAGTTTCTAAAGTTTGATGATTTCCAATCATTTTAATAAAACATTAGTTTTTCTACTTTTAAGGTTGTTGAAGCAGCAGATGATGACAAGGTTCTGGAAGGTCTCTGGCTCTGCATTTGACGATAGGCACATAGAGAAGAAATAGGTATTGTTGCAGACTTGAGGTTGATGTTGAATGTGTTTTTTCCCCAGGACGCTTTAACTAGTTAATAGGATTTCGTATCATCAGAACATTAACAGAACCTGAAGAAATTTCTAGAATTGGTTATAAATCCCAGACAGATGCTGGGTCCCATCCAAAGTTGCATTTGATTTCATTAACAACTTGGTTTGCTACTATTTGCTATTTCATTTTACTCTGATATCTGTTTAAGAAGTGATATTTATGCATTAAGGTAGCGTTGGGATTAAATTTTTGTTCATGAATGAGTATATGATTCTCATTTTTCATGTTGGGATTATGACTTTCTAGTCACAAAAATGCATTTGAATTGAGTATCTGATACTTATTCCCTTTCTCCTTCCATTTTTTTTTCTTCTTTTAAAACTCATGGTGCCAAAATGTATTTGCTGTTTTCTTTACTTGTACTGTGTAATTGGTTAATAGCTATATTTAAGCTTTTACCTACATTACTCTACTAAGCTTATTCAGGTGTTATAATGATGCCATATGAGCTGGAAGAAGTAATGTGGTCATATAGATGGCCATTTTTAGATTTGAGGCAAATCCAATGTTTGGATGCTGGTTTCTCAAATTCTAATGGTTTGTGTTTGGGTACTAGCATTTCAAATGAAATGCCATTTTTGAGCCTAATCAAGTGTTTTAGATGATGAAAATTTTGGAATTTGATTTGAGCCAAATCCATTAGTAATCAAAACAAGACACTACATGAGATTTCAACTCTTATTTATATTTCAAATCTTAAATCCTAAGTGATGGATTTCAAATCAAATCTATGTTTTTAAATGCAACCTTATTGCATATTAAATTGTAAATTTCAATTGAAATCCAAGTAGTCATTTGGATTCCTAGATTTGATTTAAAATTTGAAATTGGAAATATTGTATTTCAAATAAAATATACTAATTGGAAAAATATATAAAGTTCAGTGGAAAGGGTTGTCATTTGAAATTTTGTGTTGTAGGTATGTTTTGAGTTTCATTTTATTAGAGTTAAATTCAAATTCTTTGTGCATCAACCAACGTCTCCTCTTTTCTTTTGTGCCTCCAATGCCTCCTTCGTTCTCTAGAGAATACCCCTTTTCATGACCGAGCAAGCCTATTTTTATACATCAAATTTGTGTCCTGCACTGTCTGTACCCGCTGTAGCGGTATGGGCTGGTAATTAATTTTGAGTTTCGCTCCAAATCGCTGCAGCGTTTGGGCTGCCTCTGAATTATTCTGAACAATTGATGAACCCCTGTAAGCTGTTTTGATGCTCAAGAGCTCTTCAAAAACCTGCTCTGCACGCCATAAAACACCCTCAAACCTATCAATGCCAAATAATACTTAAATTGAATGCAAATTATTGGAATTTTGGTTAAATTCAGTAAGAGATCGCAAATAAAGCGTGTTTGGACCAAAATGACGAGCGAATAAGGGAGAAAGTAATTAGAATGCTATTAATTGAGCTCGATAGCCTATTGAACTGTGTAATTAAAACTCATCAACATGCCACCAAATTCTCGGAGAGAAAGTAATGTCACAAAATTTTCAAACTGAACTTTCTCAAAGACATCATTTTATAGGGTATTTTAGTACACTACTTTACTTGACTTCTGATTTCAATGAACACAATTTTGCACCCACACATTACAAATGCTAGTTGAGATGAGACATGCAATATCTCCTGAGCCCCTTCTTCTTCCAAGAGAAATATCACGTTGACCCACCCAATCTATCTTCCTAGAATTCACAAACTTGGGATGAAAAATATTTTCCTTCTAGTTCAAAGTTGGATCTTAGCTTTAACCTGCGAGATAGAGTACTTGGGTCAAATGATCATGTTGACGGTAAGACATTCGTACAAGGGATACCATATTTTGTTGACTCGCTGGTCGTTGGATTTTTTACCCTCAATTTCTTTGCGTGTGCAGTTCTGTTTGGATTTTTCAAGATCTTCCCAATATTGTAACTTTTTTAAATTGAGATATTTTTTGAATAGCCTCTTGAGGTAGAATCAATTTTCTACATCGTGGTTATAACAATCATGTACCATGCAAAATTTGACTCTCATTTATCCAAAATTCCCCTTGAGACACTTTCTTTAGGAAAGGGAAGTGGTGGTTTGATCGAAATGGTTGAAGATCTCTTGATATGAGATGGTGAGCAGGTGTAACTCACGACATAAATGGTTGTCTTCTTATCTCTCTCTTTTTTTTTCCTTCCTAGTTGCTTATTTAACCTTCACCTCTCACCATTGTTGTTAGATCTTTCAGCCTCACTTCAATTGATTCTCCTGAGCAAGCGATTGCTCGTTGAGAGAGAGAGAAAAAAAAAAAACATTTCTTCTGACTCGGTGATCTTTAGGGCCAACCCCAACTTCTCCAACCAAGTCCTTGGATGTCGAATGAGAGGTCAACATGTATTTTTGAGGAAAAGTATCTCGTGCAAAATCTCACAATTATTATATTATTCGTTACCATTTCCCATTCCCAAATGGCTACCTTGTACGACTACATAAATATGAAGGGACTCATTTGGGCGTTGGTTGATGTGATCCAACATAGATTGATATTTTTTTCTTCCTAGATAGACAAACTTTGTGAGGTATTCACAAGGCTTGTAGAAGACTTCTCAATCTTTCCGATGATGGGACACACATATCAATCTAACGTCTTCTATTCACTTAAACGTTCATTTCAAGACAGCTTAGATGCATTGTCACGATAATTAACCAAACAACCTTCAACGTCGCAACCCTGAGCTAATGTCGCATGACGCGTCTTTTCTGGGCGTTCGCAAGTAATATAGTGGGCTCATTGAAGAGTCCGAGTTTTTTCGTATCCACATGAACTACAACTTAGAAGTTTAAATAGCTAGTGAGAGTTTACTTCAAACTAATTCTAAAATTCGAAAAAGAAATAAAAGCAATAAGAAATCATGGATAGATTTGAGATGGTCTATCTACTATGAATGAAACGAAATAAAATCTAAGCTAGATCTAAATGGATGTGAGATAGGTGGATGCAATGATTATAACAAAGGAGACAATGGAATGATAGATGCAATGCTATGTAGTGATGTGTGCTAATCCTACCCTCTTTTATGCATGCAACCCCCCTTCCGGAGGTGTCCAAGATGCTAAACTAGACTCAAAACTCAACCCCATTTACACCTCGGGTCACCATCATGCCTAAGCCTCATGAAGACCGAGTTAAGGACCAAATGAGGCTCACAAGCATATAACTACAAGTAAATAACTCAAGTCACTTGTGCCTCTTCGAAGATGCTCCACCCTTCTTCAGGAGGCGTGCAAAGTCGTAACTAATCTACCATGTAAATTGATCAATTCTACACCCTATCATTAAGCATGAACACTAGCAAGCCAAGCATTCATACAAGCATATGCATAATCTCACCAAAACCTAAAGCCCTAGGTTACAAACATGCATCTACACTACAATTCTAGCCACTCATCATCAAATCAAGCAATTGGAGAACAAATATTACACAATTCATCCAAACAATTACAAATTAATGAAAAGAACTAGAATTAGATTGATATAATATGAATAACAAAGAGATTAGAGTATTACAAATCAAAATAGAGATGAAGTAGGTTGTTAATCTCCTTCCAAACTCCAACAATTCAAGTATTCACTCACTCTCACTCTTGAATCTCAATCCAAACCTTGAATCTCACCCAAATCTATCCTAAAAACCCTAATCTACTCTAAGAAACTCACAAAAGCCGGAGTTCTAG
Organism: Pelargonium myrrhifolium; assembly: GCA_036897405.1. NCBI lineage: Eukaryota > Viridiplantae > Streptophyta > Magnoliopsida > Geraniales > Geraniaceae > Pelargonium > Pelargonium myrrhifolium. The sequence goes on from JAYMTK010000743.1 coordinate 11,277, forward strand.
AGAGAGGAAGATGTAGGAACTAAAGCAAAACAAAAAGTGAAAAAAAGATCTTTGAAATGTAAAAAGAAATCACTATTTATGGGTCACAACGGGCCACAGTTGCGATCTTGCAGTGTCACTTTGGTGCTGATGTTGAACTGATGTCACGACATAGGCGTGATTGGTGTCGCGACATAGGCTTCTTTTTGCTGTTTTGACTTGGTTTGGAGTCGCGACTGCACATGACCTTCAGTATAGGTCACAGTCGCGACCTTGGTTTCCTATAACCCTTTTTTAGCTCCTTTTGTTTGCTCTTTTGCTTCCCGCTTACCTCTCGAGCTCGGGTTCTTTGCACTTGACCTACAAATCACATAGAAAAGAGTGCAAATCATCCAAACTCATAACTTGACTCTTTGAGCCATAAAACCAAGAGAAAATACGAGAAATTACACAAGATTAGCACAAATTAGTCCTAAGAGTAAACACGGGTGAAAAAGGCTTATGAGTGTATATTTAAGCAATAAAATATATAAACAATGACTAAATGATGATGAATGAGACATGATAAGTGTGATATAAAATCACGCTATCATCGCAACATTTACAGTTAGGGACGGATCCAAAATATTTATTCAATGGGTGCAAAAATATAAAACACGAAAAATATTTTAAATTAATGGGATATATTGAATGAAATTCAACATTTCAGTAGAGGCAAAATATGAAAAATTGTAGGAATAAAAATAAAAACCAATAAAAAAACATGGCAAATTTTGTAAGAAAAAAAATCAGTGGGGGGACAATGCCCTTACTACATCCATCACTGTTTACAGTTGTACAATTTTTATGTGTGTTGCTTTCGGGTTTGACAACTCGTTTTTTTGGCTATGCATCAATTTTAGACATTTTTAGAGAGAGAAGGAAGCTTGGGTGAACATTTAAAAGCAAGAATTCAAGAATTCACTTAAAATCGATATTTACCTTTTCTTTTTCTTTCTTATTTTTTTCTTGGATAGTATTCATGTCTATTGATTCAATCATAAACTAAGCTCATTTGTGTCAGTTGTGATCTTCTAGTTATGGAATCGATGTATGAATTTTGGTTACAAGTGATTCATGGTTGGTAATGTTGTTAAGGTTAATTTGCTAAATATTTAAAATGTTGATTGACCATTTCGATCTCAATGTGTTCAATGGTTGTTAAGTGCTTAAGAATGAGTCTTTTGTACATGAATTGGATCTTAAACTTGATCGCACCTAATTGTATTTTACAATTCTTTAGTGCTTTTTTCTTTGATTCCATACTCGTGTTCGTTACTAATTAGTTTGTTCGTGGCCAGTGGCCACTATGACTTAGGTTCATTTTGGATTCACTAAATGCATGATGATCTTCTTTTTTATTATTTATTTTTACTTTTTTTTATTATAGAAAACCATACTTAAATTAAATTGAAGGAGAAATAATATAGGTCCATGCCTTACAAACATTAGTCCAACCTGATTTAGCTAGATTGTGAACCCAAGATACAAGTTGTCTGGTTGCCCATTTACAAAAGACAAAAGTAAAGGATTTAATTAAACTAATTAGCTCCTCAGTAGTAGCCCATATCTCATTGTCTTTAAAAAGTTGTTGATCTATACCCCTGTAAACCACGAGAGAATCAGTACAAACACCACACTGAGACATGTCATAATAATGAGCAAAAGAGAGAGCATTGCTAAGTACTCAGCATGAACTGCAGAAATAACATTAACTGGAGCACATAATTTAGCAACACAGATTCCAACTTGGTTAAATAGTTCCCATCCAATGCCCCCTTTCACATCCTTAAAAGCACCATCACAGATGAAGAAAAAAGGACAATTGTCCATGCCAAGTGGTGCTACTCCAGCAAATATACCGTTGTCGTCAAGTAGTAACGGACAGTGAAGTCCGGATATCGATCCTCAGGGAAAGGCTAGGGTACTAGAGTCACTTTGTACGACTAGTTTAAACTAACTTAAGCAGTAAAAGGGGAATTGTGGATGTTATGTGTGTTGTAGAGCAAGAAAGCATGAAATAATAAGAAAGTAATTAGAAAACGGTTGTCAAAACGATCAAGAAAATGAGAGGGATGCAAATGGCATAAAATCTAATTACGTGCTTCAATTGGTTTGTCAAGGTTGTGTGAAAACAATATTTATTACCCAACGATCGTAAGCCATCAGAAGTCCTATTGGTCATATCCTTGTCAGATCCTTCCAAGATTTAAAGTGAACTTAGCAAGCATCCTATACTAAGATTGCGCCCCCAAGCAGGATTGTTAGACATACGAGGGGGTCACACACTCTATCATGGGGGTTAACTGTGTAGCGGGCATAAGGAGCCTCGTAGCATACGTATACTAGAGGTAGTCCTCACCCTATGATCTGAATCCGCTTGGAGTGATGCTATTGAAGAGTATCACACCGTGTTAGAATCGTGGTGCAGGTGATCAATCCACAACAAGTAATAGGCATATTGAATCATGGAAACAAATATATAATCACACACAACCGACAATTAACCAATCTCAACACATAATTAAACCATTTGCATCCCTAACCCAAAAAGGGTTAGTTACACATTTTCATAAACAAAAACATGTGAACAATCAATATCATAATCTCAAACATAGTTGTAGCAAGTATTCAATGAATAACAATGGTAAACTAATATGAAAATATGAGTATCAATCAAGTAAAACAATTACAATCAAGGGAAAAACACAAATACTACCCAAAGTGTGAAGCTAGTGTGTCAATCTTTACTCCTTTGTGCTCTCTCTTTATGGTAAATGGTTCCTTGATGATCTCCAGAGGTTGAAGAAGGTGGTTTCGTGGTTGATGGAGTGGAAAATTGGTGGAGGCTGATTTGATTCGTGGTGGTGGACTTCTTACCCTAAGATGATCACAAAATGTGATTTTATAGAGTTGGACGGATTGCCGTGGCAGGATATTTTGTAAGTTTCCTCATTTTCACGTCCATAAATTCTTGGGGATTGTCGCGGCAATGAGCCTCTGTCTCTATTTCGTGCTTTATTTTCCCGGCTTCGCTCTCCTTCATGCCTCACCTAAGCTCGTGTTGGCCTGAAAATACACATTAAACTTGCACTAGCATAAATAAGGCGCAAATGAGCGAGATAAGCATAATATGAACAATAAATTGCCAGAAAAACACTAAAAACGACTTAAGGCCTCTCGAGTGTTCTCGACTCGCATTTCGAGGCAAGAGTGACATAAAATAAATCAAAATGAGTGTAAAATGCAACAATGTGAGGGCATTCTTACATTATTTAGGGTCGAATAACTAATTCAAAATACTAGTTATCAGTTAATTACAATTTCCTACCTTGTAATATCACTCATTTGCAATTAACTATCCTGAACTACCAAATTAACTTTTAACTACCTATACTTTCATTCAGTTAATAATTAGGTCCTCAAACCAAATTCATCAGTTAAGTTTGACGAAATCTTCATTTTTTTTGTAAAAATGACTATTTTGCCCGTGTTCTTCAATGAAGAATAAGGTTGAAATTTTTTTTGGTGGTGGAGATGGAGAAAAGGAAGTCATTCTTTTTTTTATAATAATAATAATAATAATTATTATTATTATTATTATTATAAAAGTTTTTAAAAAAATAAAGAGAATTTTGGTCTTTTCATCTGTCAACGGACGAAATTTGAGAGAAATTTGGACGGAAGAGCTATTTGTTAACGGAATGAAAGTACATGGTAGTTAAAAGCTGATTTGATAGATTAGGTCAGTTAATTGCAAATGGGTGATAGTACATGATAGAAAATTGTAATTAACCCTATTTTTAATTAATATATGCAATTAATTTGGTCACCCTTCTACATATACATCATGTCTATTTTGCTAATTTGCACAATTTATATATCGTACGGTCATTTTTGTCATACAAATATTTATAATACACTCAACTTCCACTTTCTTACCATCAGTTATTTACCAAACATAACTAATTTTGTGGAGCACCTTTTTAAAGCTGCTTTCGTTTTCACCATCTCCCGACATCTTCTTACAGTTTTTCGACTAGAGTAACAAACAATACCTTAACCTTTAATCATATCATATGAAAATTTCAAGTCAAACACAACTCAATCTAAACTAGATACTCTGTATCCAAAATTCACGCAAAATTCCAAGTCGTCGAAGAAAACTGGACCAAATAATGGCACCATTTCTTCAAACTTATCCACGAGAAAAATACATAGGAAAAGAACCTTCTCGAAAGCCTGCCTATTTTTTGTGTGGTTTTGAATTTCCCATTAGATCTGGCAAAACAATCTCAACCATTCCCAAAATACCGACAGAGCTATCAATTTCAACATAGGCCGGCATTTCAATTTTAACAATAAAACGACACACAACTAGACTTTGAATAAGTACTATATTTATTGATGATATAGTAATTAATTATACAAATAATCAAATTTCAGTACCAAAAGTTTCAAAGAAACAGCAATGGAACACATAATGTTTAGATTACCTACTGTACAGGACACAACTCTCTGTTTCTGGTTTAGCAAACCAATCCAAAATTACATGATAATTTAGCAGATAACGCAAGCATTAGGGTCCTCCTCGATGCTCCTGACATGGTAATGCGTGGTGATGTAAGGATTGTAGGACTGGTAGGCCTTCACTAGGGCTGCTGCTTCCTCTTTCTTCTTCTCTTCTTCTTTTTTCTTGTCTTCTGGTTTCTTCTCTTCTGGTTTCTTCCCCTCTTCTTTCTTAGGCTCCTCCTTCTTCTTCTCCGGCTCTTTCGCAGGCCCCACCGACACTATCTGCGTGTGGCACACCTTCCTCAGCTTGCTCACTATGCTCACCGGATCTATGTCGCCCATCACCGTCAATTTCTTCTCCTTCATGTCCATCGAGATTGAATCAACCCCTAAACAACACAACACAATTCGATTTAATTACAACTGTTGAAATTTGAAGTTCAATCCACAATCAGTATGTACTAATTGAATACCTGTAAGACCAGAAACAATCTTCATCGCTTTCTGCTTGGATTTGTCATCGTGAACGTCCAATTTCAACACAACTTTCTGTATACCAATTACAAAATAATTAGAATATTCCAAAAGAGATCTGAATCTGGATTCAATTAAGAAAGTAAGAGAAAGCTAACCTTCATCTCAACCATTTTTTGTTTTGTATTTGTGGAAAGAGATCTGAAGAGAGATGATGAAAACAAGAGGCGAAGTGGTCCAACAAGTAGCTGTAGAATTGATAGAGAAGAGAGCAGTGAAGTTGAAGCAAACCTCAACTCAGCTGCTATTTATATTCAGATTTGGAAGTATTATATTTAAATAAATACATATATAAAAACCAACAAGTGAGACGATTGAGTCAACACAAGTCGTCGTCTTCGTTGTATGTAATGTTGTTAGTGAGTGAGTGAAGATGGATCTTGGAAAGTCTCCGGTCAACATAAAAGAACAGTACTTTTGAGGTATGGATCCAGGAAGGTGCCTTCCCGTCGGGCAGTTTCTCTCCAACCTTCCTTCCATTAACGACGCCGTTTCGCTTTTTTTTTTATTCTTCTTTTTCTCTTACTGAATTTGATTGTTGTGTTTAACCATTTTCATTTCGTAATCATCTCTACTTTCTATTCTTTCTAAAAGGGAAACTATAGAAAGCTTTATTGAACTCGTCCCTTCAACATTGATTAGTCTAAATTACTTTTTGTAACTTTGGACCAACTTGAACAAGTTTAAGGACATTTCGTAGTTCACATTGTTAACTGAAGAGTAAAATGACCAAATTATTTTTTAAATTCTTGTTTTGCTTCATTTTAAAAATTTAAATGTCATAAGGGTTAATTGTTTTTCAGCCCTCTGAACATTTTTTGGGTTTTGACCTCTAAACTTAGTTTTTAGTCACGTAAATCTCTAAATTTGACCATTTTTGCGATTTGCCCCAAATTCCCCTCTATTCCCGGGTGGTGACCACCATATCACCATGTTGTCCTCTTTAGCATTCCACGTCAGCATCCACCTCAGCAAGTTTTCCACGTCAGCAAAAGGCCAAAACGCACCGTTTTGTTTTGTTTTTCATCGAAACGGGGTCGTTTTGTTTTTGGCTGAACCTCTTCCTTTTCCTCTTCTTTCATGTGAGCTCTTTTCATCTTCTATCTCTCTTTGTGCTTTCTTTACACCAGTCCTCTTCAAGTTTCTGGGTATTTTTCAATTTCAAATACACTTCTGGGTTGGAGAAATATGAGCCAAGACATTGACAGTGAAGCAGATCTAAAATGGGTTTCATGAGCTAGGGATCCAGATCAGCTTGAGAGCAACCATTTGGGAGTTGGAAAAAAACCCAACCTTGAAGCAATTCTGGTGATGGGTTTTTGAGTTTCTGTCTTCTTCAAGCTTGAGGTACAAAAAAAAAAATCAAGTTTTTGCTTCTGGGTTTGTTCCCTTTTCTCTTTTCCTTACTATATAAACATCAAAGTTTGTAACTTTACTATGAGGGAGTCAAACTAGGGTTTGTGTTTGTAGAAAATTTGGGGAAGAAGAAGAAGAATAGACTTGGAAGTTGATTTTGGGTGTTAGAGGAAGAAGGAGACCGAAACAACGTCGTTTCATTGAGGCCCGAGCAAAAAAAAATTTAACGGTGTGTTTTGCTGAGGTGGATGGCTAATGTAGACTACTTATGTGGATGAGTTGTTGACGTGGCAATCACCAACCGAGTATTGGAAGTAAAATGGACCAATTTGTAAAAAGTGTCAAGTCCATGGAGTTTTATGACCAAAATTCAAGTACGAGAGCCAAAACGCAAAAACTGTCAAGTTCAGGGGACTAAAAAATAATTAACTCATGTAATAATATTAAATTTAAAAAATCGAATCAGATCAAGTCAGATCTCATCTCACCTTCTCCATTTCATCAACACCGAAGATGACCACTTGAGCAGCAACGAAGGCGAGATCTAGTGTTTTGTTGTTCCCTCGCTGATACCGCCACTCGTCTTCTCCACCCTAAGCAACCACATATGATCACAATAAAGAGAGAGAGAGAGAGAGAGAAACATAATGGTAAAAATAAAATAATTTGAAATATATAAAGGGTAAAATAGTATAAAAAAACACATTTTTTAAAAATTATTTAATTTGAACGTTGTCAATTAGTTTTGACATATTCGGTCATAAACTTAGTGGAATGGACCTCACAGGAACAAAATGTATGATACTTTGATCTTGCTCAAAAGCAAAATACAATGACCAAAATGAAACAAATGAGATAGTTCATAAACTTTTGGGGACCTTTTTTTTTAATGTGCGACTTTTGAACAACTATCTATTCATTTAATATATCTTTTAAATATATAATTTTTTAAATAGTGGACTTAAAATATCTTTATTTTTCCATTTATAACATTTATTATTTTCTACTTAATTCCAAAAGTATTTTTTAAATAATCAAAGTGAATGGAATACTTATAAGATAAATAACCAAATAGAAGAGTTTGTATAGTTTGAAAAAACTAGGGTTTCGATGGGTGTAGGGGTTGGCAGTGGGAGAGAAGATAAGGGGTGGATTCCACCTATTCTTCATTGGTTGAAGGTGCGGTGGTGGGGCTATATGGGGGAGAGATGGAAGAGAGCACAAAGCATCTCATTTTTGTGCTTCAGGTCTTATCGAGAGGCTGGGGTGTGCAGAGGGAAGAATAACAAGGGGTGGGTTAGTGTAGGGTTGTTGTTGTTCTTTCTCATTTCTATTGGGTACATGGCGACCTCCTTAATCCCAGATCTAAACCGCTTATGTCTGGAGGATGAGGAGGGGGTAGGGGTAGAGATACCAGGTCTGGAGGGGATGAGAACAGAGGGGGAGAAGGTGGGTTGGAGGGTGGTGGGGCGGTTCTTCACTTCGGCGGAGATTAACGTCAACATGATGGCACCAAAACTGGCGTTATACTAGAGGCTAGAGGAGAGGTTCACAGTGGATGAGGTGATTGATGACGGGCTTAGGATGGGGAGCAAAGTTTTGTCTTCGTGTTCCATCACGAGAAGGGCGCGAATAAGGTCCTGAACGGGGGACCATGGGTATACAACTACAATACCCTCCTTTGTAGGGCCCTCATTTCGGGGGATGATGCTGCCAAAGTGGAGATCAATGGGTTGACACTTTGGGTCCAAATTCTGGGGGTTGCCACACGTATTTGGGACAAAGAGGGTGTGCGAGGGGATTTGCGGTTGGTCAGTTCGTGAAATGGGATGAGAGAGGGGTAAAGGGGTATTGTCGTATACG
>JAYMTK010000744.1:0-19546 GCA_036897405.1 Pelargonium myrrhifolium
GGGATCTGCGCGCTCCGTGGTTAGAGCCTCTAAAAGGTCCTAAAATACAGGATATGAAACTGTAATTAACCCTATACTGAATTGTCCCAAAATTGTGTTTCTTGATTCAATACCAAGAAATGCCATATATACATAGATACAATTTGTTGTTCCAAAACCAATGAATATCTGCAGTTTCTTATGAACAAGCTTTACAATGGAAATCAAAATCAAAGTATAATTCAAGAAACCTAGCTAAATTAATGTTTCCCTAACATTTTTGTTTAGTAATGATAACTCAATAACTCAATGCCATTGCTATTCTTAGGAGGATTTAAACAGGAGAAAAAAAAAATTTAGCCATAAATAGTGACCAATAAGGTAATGCCACATCATCTATTAACATCTATACCCGTCCCAATGACGCGCCCGCTTGGATCCATTTATCATTGTCTCTTGGCTGAGAATCTCAGCCAATAAACCATGGCTGAGATTCCTTACACTCTTTAAACAATCATGTAGTCATGTTTTTAGCAAATGAGGATTGTTAGAATAGGACTTACACGACGATAATACCTCGTTTTCTTTTGATTTCTCGTCCATCAAGAAGTCGTCAAAAGACGCAAGAGACTTCAATTGCATCCCGAGTGATGATATCGTTTTCTGGCACTCCGCGAATTTGCTCGCAGCTAATGCTAGTTCCGTGTCCTGAAATGGATACAAACAAGTCAATTAAGGACACTGGGATAGATTGTTCGCAGGAAATGTTGGGGATTTGAGCCTGCAAAACAATGTTAGCGAAAACGAAATATAGATGAGGTGTGCTCGAGGGATTGATGGACTAAATGATAAATTTCAGCTGTTCGCGCTATCCACCAGGATACAACAGATCTTCTGCTAATAGAAGGAACCGGAATCAACAGTTTCTTGATTTATGTTGATTCTTGTTCCTGTCATTAGCAGAAGAATTGTCGTATCCTGGGGGATAACGAATTACTATTTAGTCCAGAGCACGCCTCAGCTATTTCGTTTTGCAGACTCCTCACCAGGAAAACGAAAGACAATGTTAGTGAAAATGAAATATAGATGAGGCGTGCTTGAGGCACCGAACTAAATGACAATTGGCAGTTGTTCGCGCTATCCACCAGAATACAACAGTTCTTCTACTAATGGCAGGAACAAGAATAAACAGAAATCAAGAAACTGTTGATTACAGTTCCTACTACTAGCAAAAGAACTATTGTATCCTGAGAGTTGTTCGCGCTATCCACCATAATACAACAGTTCTTCTGCTAATGGCAGGAACAAGAATAAACAGAAATCAAGAAACTGTTGATTCCGGTTCCTACTATTAGCGGAAGAACTTTTGTATCCTGAGGGATAGCGCGAATAACAACGAATTATCCTTTAGTTCACTGCCTCGAGCACGCCTCAACTATTTCATTTTGCAGGCTCAAATCCTCACCAGGAAAACGGTCATTTTTCATTTAGACTAACCTGTTTTACCCTCAACTCTCCGTTTGAGTCCTCAGCGCGCTGAGCCAGCGACTCCTGCATCTCAGCTTCTCGTTTCAAGCTCAAGATCTCTCCCTCCAATTTGCGACACCTCGCTAAATTTTCATAAGCACAAGCGCGCTCCTTCACGACCTCATCCTCGAGTTTTCGACACTTGTCATGCTCCTTTTCGAGCTCTTCCTCTAAAGAACCGATTCTTGAATGCAACTTTTCGATCTCACCTTTAAAGCTTCCGAGTTCTTCCTCTGCAGCGCGCTTTGATTGGTCTGCGAGAGCTAATTGAGCTAGAGATCCCTCTAGTCTTTCCTCGAGTTCAGCTGTTCTCTGAATCATTTCCTCACTTTCTGTTTCGGGCAATGCTGCGAGTTTTTCCATTTCAAGAAAATCATCCATTAGGCCTATTTCTTGACAACGAGCCATTCGGTTTCTTGCATAAGACTTGTTATTGGATGCTTTACGAGAATTGGACACTTTTAGTCTCCGACGCTCAGCTTCGAGCTTAGCAATCTTTTTTAGGCCCTCCAAATGCTGTTTACTCGCTGTCTCCGCGGCTTGCGTGCTCAAGTCCCTCTCAACGGTCCTCGTCTTGAGCTCCTTCGCTAGAGAAATGATCTCAAGTTTAAGCGACGCATTGGCTTTCTCTGCAGCTTCAAGCTTCGAGGGAAGATCAAGATCCGGATCAAGATCGAGGGAGGACTTAGTTGATTCCCATTCGCGGGTTTTTTTGCTGATAGCTTCTTGGATCTTCTGTTCTTGCTCGTCTTTGGCTTGTCGGAGCTGTCTCACGCATTCCTTGAGCGCTCCATCGAGGTGATCAACGCGATCTTCGAGTGTTGAGCTCTTCTTGATCGCTGCCTCGAGTTGTTGCTTCAATGCCAAGACTTCGTTTTCCGCCTTTTCCCAGCCTAGAATGTATATCAGTTAACGAATAACCAACCATATTCGCGCATTTTTCAACTATAAGTACTCGTTTTTAATAGTAAAACGCGAAAAAAATCAGTACCCGAAACAGCTTCTTCTGCAACTTTGGCATGCTTCTTGACCAAATCTTCCTTGGCACTGATGTTGAGAAGAGCAGAAGATAGTTTCTCTGATAGACTTTTCACATTATCAGTACTCATTTCTTCGACGTTTGATGTAGCTTTAGATGTGACTTCTGGCGACTGAGAACTATTACGAGTTGAATATACCTTCAAGAACAAACCAAGAAATGCTCAACATTTGCTTGATAAACACACCAATACTAATTTGCTGAAGCAGTGACATTGCTTATAGTCAATCCCGAGACTGAATTCAATGAAAAACGAGAAAATTTGTGCGACAAAAATGCACGAGATCTCATCTAAATGCATTGAAAACCAAAAAAAAAAAAGGCAATCATGTTTGGTTTCAAGGAATTGAGAAATACAAATGAAAACTAAACTTCTTGCCTTCTGATTGAGTCCATATAAGCATTTTTCGCATATCACGTGTTCTAAGGTTTTGGCCTATATGTTATGTCCACGAAGGGTAAACTACGAAACAAAATCCAACGGGATTCAATTAAATCGCTACTAATCCGAACAATCAATAACAATAGCATATATATCAGTAAGTACACACACTCAAGCCCGAATATGCATTTTTTTCACAGATTCTGGCTCGTTAATACAGCAACTAGTCATATCATCGCTATCTGTACGTGTTCTTAAGTTTTAGCCTATATGCTATGTCCTCGAAGAGTAAATTACCAAACAATCTCCAAAAGGATTCAATTGAATCACTGCTAATCCGAACAATCAAGCAAGAAAATAAGAGGATTGACCAAAACCAGGCACAGCATTATCTGAGATAAATAGAATGGCATAGTAAAGAATCTTAATGAGGCCAAAAACATGATAACGATGCTAATTCATTGCATCAACTACGTGATCATCGGAGAATCTTTCAGAGTGAGAAGATGTTGAAGTGTCAACTCTAAGACGGTGAACCTGTATTGTATGTATTCTGCTTAAACCCATTTCCAAGTTTCCAAACTAAACCCGAAAACTTTTATACTTCCTGAAAAGGCGTAGAGTTTTAGCTAATGAGTATGCAATAAACCCGACTTCCCACACTTTAGCTTCGTGAATGTAGAAATGCACAATAGTGGGACACCGAAAAAGGATTGCATTGTGGTTTGGCATGAACAAAAACCCGACTTTCCAGGCTGTAGCTTCATGAGCATAGAAATGGACAGTAGTGGGAAACCGAAAAGGACTGTATTGTATTGTGGTTGGCATGAATGTTCGAATGTAACGAGTTGAGACTAACTCTAATTCTCGTTCCTGAGTTTCCAAAATCACTACTAATCCTATCATTCATGCGAAAACACACACAAAAATGGATTGACAAAAACATAATAGACTCTGAATTGCATAGTAATCGAGCTATTTCATCGACAATGTCAGCAATTAGCATCAACTACCTGATCATCGGAGAATCTTTCAGAATGAGAAGATATTGATCCCGAACTCTCGGTTTCACCAGCACTCTTATCCGAAGACTTCCTTCGCCATAGCCAACTCCTCCGATCCATCTCAAATTCGAGAAACACAGTGCCTCATCAGCCTCTCAAGCAATCCATCTACAATTCCACCAAACAAAACATCCATTGTTTAGCCAAAAACCTGAACTTTTTTCAAATGACAAGAAAATAAAACAATTCAAGTCCTCAGAAAGTATTGTTCACAAGTCAAAAGATTCAAAGACTCTTGAATCTCAGCTTTGCTTGAAATTCACTGTCTAAGCATATCTAACCCCACACACAAAAGAAATACATTTTAATATGTGTAATCAAAATCACTACAAAAAGGCTTCATTCAGAAAAGTATGAATAAACAATTCAATACTGATTATGATATATATTTAAACCCAAGTTCCTATTGGCAATTACTTGGAACACAAAAAGTGGAAAATCCATCAAATTGGTACCTAAACCAAAGCCCCAACTCAAAACAAGAAAGACCCAATTCAAAACACCCCACAAAACCAAGAAATAGCCCTTACCCACCTAAAAAAATCCCCACAATTTGAGACCCATCATGCCAAAATGATGAAGAATCAAGTTTTGAGAAGATAAAAGAACAGACTGAACTAGAGACCCATCAATTCCAAATAGCTAAAAGATTTCAACTTTGGGACAAATAGGCTCATCAGAAACCAAAACATCCCAGGAAAACAAAGAAAAAACCAATACCCACCTGAGACCCATGAGACCAAATAGCTAAAAGACTTCAACTTTTGAAGAAAATAGACATAGCATTAACCAAAATATCCCATAAAACAAAGAAATAGCCAATAACCATTTCAAAACACCTCCAGAATTTGAGACCCATGAGACCAAATAGCTAAAAGACTTCAACTTTTGAAGAAAATAGACTCAGCATTAACCAAAATTCCCCATGAAACCAAGAAATAGCCAATACCCACCTCAAAACACCTCCAGAATTTGAGAACCCATGAGACCAAATAGCTAAAAGACTTCAACTTTTGAAGAAAATAGACTCTGCAGAAACCAACATACCTTTGTGAAACAATGAGATTGTGTGCAGAAACCCAATATTGTGCTGAACAGAGGAGGTGAAAGTGGAAAACAAAAAAATAAAAACAGTAAAACAATCATGAAGAATAGAATCTGCATAGATCTGATGGATGTCAGTAGAAATGTTGGGGATTGAAGAGGCACAAGAGGACTTTTTTGACCCCAAAAAAAGAAGAAAAAAAGAATTAGCTCATTAATTGAAAATTGACAGATACTGTAGCAGCCAGTAGGTCTAGTTTTGGACCATGTGATATAAATGTCATATATATAAATATATCTATATATATGTAACAATAATAAAAAACCAAGTGGTTGAATTTGGCTATACAGTACTCACACAGAGGAATTTTTATATATTTTTTTTGCTGATATGTTATGGCTCAGAAGTGAAGATCATGAGAAGCTCTGTGTCTCACTTTTTTGGTGTTTGGTCAGCTTTTCAGTTTTTTTTTTTTTTTTTTTTTTTCTTTTCTTGTTGATATGATATGATAATCAATAAAGAGATGATGGTTATGGAAAGATACGAGATTGATGGTGAGTCTTGAATTTTTTCTTGATTTACTTTGTTGTGTTTGTTAAGGATCTTCAGAGAGGTTGGGATTGGAGAAGATAAGAGATAAGAGATAAGATAATAAGTAATGTCATGTCTTAGTATTAAAAAAATTGACTAATTTTATCAATAGATAATCAAGCAATTAAAGTTGATTTTTCTCTTACTTTGTTTCTACATAATTGGGATATTAAAAGATGAATATATGACAAGCATGTTGAATAATTTTATTTTTGTTAATAAGAAAAATTGATTTTAATAAGTGAATCTTAATTAGTTAATTCATTCTTTTTCGATTTGATCAGAAAATAAGAACGTTAATATGTTTTTACGGTGATGTTATATCATCATATATGAATAACAACACTGTTTTTTTTTCTTCTTTACAAGCAAGCGGCACTTTCATAAAACCCGAAAAAGGAAAAACAAAAGTACAAATCCCGAGAGAGAAACCAAACATCAAAGGGAAACCAAACAAAGGTCTCTACACCAAGAATCAAACAAGGTAAAAGAGAGAAGCTAGAACTTTTAATTTTCAGTAACGTTTACTCAACACTCGTCAATTTGTGATTAAAAATATTGCACTCCAACTAACCCAAACGTGCCACAAAACAATCGAGCAAAGAAAGTCCCAAAGTTTCCGACACAAGGCATCGCCGGAGATGGACGATGGCCACATGGACAACAAGCCATAACAGTTTGTCGGAAATGCCAGGGAAACCGACCACTACAGGTTAAAAAATGTTTTTGATTCAGATGAAGTCACCAATATCTCGTTAAAAAAGATCTGACAGATCATTTCGCACCCACAAAATTTGTGCACATAAAAAAAATATCAAAGAAAATAGTGGATAGGAAAATAGTGGTAAGGATTGTTTCTCTTTGAGGTTTAAAGGCCTTTTGTGTTGATTGATTGGTGTACAATAACATGCATGATCTGTTTTATTTTGTTAGTGCAAAACAGATAGGTCACAAATCTTTGGCAATAAATAGGCCAACAAAAATAAATTATTGTGTCTCCAATGTGTCAAATAATTATTCTCTGCATACCATACCCTACCAATCAGAATCTCCATCTAACCCCACCTGGGTCCCATCTCCCATGCCTAATGTCTCATTGAGGTGACAAGTTTTAGGTCGGATTTTTTCAAGTTCGGGTTGAAAGTGTCTCTAAGTCCAACTCGAGAGAGTGTATTGGTTTGCCGATGCTAAGTTTTGTAACTTATAGTACGTGCATGTCGTGTTGAAAGTCGATTGTGTGCTAAAACCAAACATGTTCAGTAATCACGATGAATCGTTGAACATAATAATATGTTGATACGATATGACTCAACACATTATGCCCGATAAAACTAACATGTTTGCCACAAACATTATTAGGAGGAGTGGTGGGCTTATGGGCTTTTGAATTGGGCCTGACAAGGCAAATGGGCTGACAAATTCTTGGTTGGATTGCTACTTGAATTAGACTACATTTGTGGACAGACAAATGACTCAGAGATCCTTATGATAGTGTTATCTTAGTTACAGCTACAATCTGTACAAGCAGTGTCGTGTTGAAGGTTAACTATGTGTTCCAGAGTCTAGATTTTGGAACGAACACGACAATTTGATAATTGTGATGAACGGTTGAACGTGATCACATCACGTTTATGAACACAAAAGACCAACTCGAGCCAACATATCTTGTACAATAGAACCGACACGTTTGACACATTTTTTATAGATACGTTTGATACGTTATTAGATATAACAATTATAATTTTAAGGGGTCGTTCGTTTAGTTTTTCATAAAAATAAAGAATTTGAATTAAATTCTACTTTCTTAGGAATTGAAATATTAAAAAATGTGAATATTTCAAATTCCACCCCTACCATGGAATTTCAAATATTCAGATTTTTGAATATTTCAATTCTAAAGAGGAAAGAGAAATTTTTTTAAATGTCAAATATACCATTCTTAAAAAGTTAAACGAACATGAGAATTAGAAATTTAAAGTACCCCGTATGTCCTGAATTCTTAGGAATTCACCTAAAAATAGCTAAACGAACGACCCCTAAGTGTTTGTGTTAGACGTGCCACAATTCAATGAATTAATCTTGCAAGTGATAAAGTTGGTTAACACATGCTGCGTGAGTGAGAAGAGGTCTCGGTTTCGATCTCCACTCAACGCACAAAGGCTTTGGGGAGAGGTGAAATCCTTAACTTGTGAACAATCCTCGAATGAAAATTAGTTTGAGTGTGGTCAAACGGCTTAAAGGTGTCAACCGTCAAAAGTGCGAATCCGCTATGAAATCTCATTTTTTAGACAAAAAAAAATACCTATTTTAAAACACAATTAATCTACTTAGTCAACTTTTGCCTTGTCAACTCACCCAAAAGCAACAACTTTCTTTAACTAGAAATTTGGAACCTATGAGGGCATTGTGGTAAATCCCCAAATTTCTCCAATGGGTATATGGTCCAAAAACATGAGACACACACACAAAAAGAAAAAAAAAAAAAACCAAATATTAATTTTGTAATTATTCAATAAAATAAAAATTGGAGATAATTTATAAATTGAACCATCATTTGAACTCTGAGGTGGGAAATAGTATTAGCCAATTTGTTTGTTTTTGCTGTTAAGCAAAAAGACCCAAAACAGAGGAAGAAGAGAGAGAAGGGTCAGAGCCACCACCAGCAACAGAGCTGACCCATCAAAACCCTAATCTCTCTCCCTCTTCCTCTCCTCAATCCCTTCAATTTTTAGGGTTTTTGTTGCGTAGGAACCCTAAAAATCGCACCTTTAGCGAGAGACGATGAGTGGTCAAGGGTTGCCGCCGAGGAGGAGTAGCTTGACCCAGAAGCGAGCTCCGTCCACCGTCAAGAAATCGACCTCGCCGGAGACTAACGGAGCCGCCGCGAAACCCACTTCTCCGAATGCTCCGTCGTGAGTTCTCATAGGCTGTTTTGTAATTTTTATTTTTAGGGAAGATAATGAAATTTTATGCTTTTTAGGTTTTGGTTGGTTGAATTTGTTGGGATTGGAATTGGGATTGCTTCAAAAAGTTTTTTTGTGTTTTGTCTATTTTGGGTTGCTTCATTGGAACTGTAACTTTGTTTATCATGAAGCATGTGGGCTTTGTCTGGGCTATGTTATTTATATATTTTATTGTTTTGAACTTGTTTGGATTGTTGAAGTGATTGGTTGATAGTTTGTTATAACGGTTGAAATGAAATGCTTCAGGTCTGTTGGCGGCGAAAGGACGGTTAAGAAGCTGAGGTTGTCGAAGGCCTTGACAATTCCTGAGGGCACTACTGTGTCGGATGCGTGCAGACGGATGGCAGCTCGCCGTGTTGATGCTGTTTTGTTGACTGATTCCAATGCTTTGCTTTCTGGAATTGTGACCGATAAGGTTCTGAGAATAAGTTTTCTTCGTAATTCTTGTTTTGATGATTGTTTTAGTGTTATGAGTTCTAATGTCGTTGTAACTTGTAAATGGTGGCAGGATATTACTGCTAGAGTTATAGCTGAGGGGTTGAGACCCGAGCAGACAATTGTGTCCAAGATTATGACTAGGAATCCGACTTTTGTGGCTTCGGATTCGTTGGCCATTGAAGCTCTTCAGAAGATGGTCCAGGGTTAGTCCCTATACCTTACTCTTCTCTTGACGTGTTTTGTATGGTAGCGATGCGTTGTCGGATATGCCATTTATCATTGCTTTGTTTGTATTTGGCTTGTCTTAATAAATTGATTGCATTTTTACCGAAAGAAATTGTTCGCTTACTTAATTTGTTCGAAACCATGACATGACAAAATATTTAATGAGTAGCATCTCAGTCAATTGCTTTTTGGTGTCCAGGCAAATTCAGGCACCTCCCTGTTGTAGAGAACGGTGAAGTGATTGCTTTGCTGGATATCACAAAATGCCTCTACGATGCTATATCTAGAATGGAAAAGGCCGCTGAACAGGGGAGCGCGATTGCTGCTGCAGTGGAAGGGGTTGAGCGTCAGTGGGGAAACAATTTTTCCGGTTCGATACATTCCTCTAAAAACTTACAGCATTGTAAATTTGTAGTTGTGTTGCATTAGTTTAGGCATTTAATACATTTATGCTGTTGTGTTTCTTCTTTTTTTGTCAGAATCAGCACAATGATTACTCTCATAATTGTGTAATTACATATGTTGTATATTGAAATAGTTAATGTAATTGTTTGAAACACATATCTCATTAGCTCATTTGTCCTTTTTTTTTTATTATTTATAATTATTAAACTCGTGTGTGGTATCTTTATGAACATGGATAGGATCGTTACTTAAACAGACGAGCATTCTTTACAAATTAGCATTTAGTCCATTTAGGAAGCTTAGCCTACATTGGTTAAATTGCATAGATATTGTATAGATTACGATAGAGTCTAATTGTTTTGTGGGTTTCATCTTTCTCCAGCTCCATTAGCCTTCATAGAAACTCTGAGGGAGCGCATGTTCAAGCCAGCCTTGTCGACTATAATTAGTGAAAATACCAGGTACTTCATAAGCCCGTTTTGTGAAGGTTAACTACTCGTTGTTTTTAGTATTCTAAAGTTGGTTTTGTTTTAGTTAGCTAAGCTTTATGTTTTTTCAGGGTTCCAATTGTATCACCGTCAGATCCAGTCTATGTTGCTGCAAAGAAGATGAAAGAGTTTCGTGTTAATTCAGTTATCATAGTGATGGGGAGCAAGATTCAGGGGATACTTACGTAATATTCTTTTCTCAAAACCTTTATTAGTATAAGTTTGCGTTATATTGCAGCAACACATGCATCCTGGGGAGCAATTGCGTGAGAATTGATCAATTGTGTTGTTTTGTTGTGGTTATTTCTGTAAATACATTGCAGTTCAAAGGATGTTCTTATGCGCGTTGTGGCTCAGAATCTGTCTCCCGAGCTGACTCTGGTGGAAAAGGTTTGTTATTAGTATCTTGTCCATTATGTGCATTTAATTAATTGGGAACTTGCATGCATTTTCATATAAATGTTACTTCGTGAATGTGCTTTTAATTGTGGTTTTGATATTTCATTTCTTTTTTGTAATGTTCTTTAGCATATATTGCATTCCAAGTTTGTGTTACTTCACGAGATCTCACTTGCTTGCATTTAATTCTCCAGGTAATGACACCGAACCCTGAGTGTGCAACACTAGAGACTACAATCCTTGATGCTCTGCATATAATGCACGACGGGAAGTTCTTACATCTTCCTGTTGTAGACAAAGGTCAGGAACGTTCTCTTGGGTTTTCTTTGTAACTTTATTTCAAAACATTCAAATTGAGAATCGAGAATCAGAATATTTTCATTCATCGTGTTTGGATCAAGACTTTTTGTTCATGAAAATGGCTTTAAAATGGGGATCTCATCCTAATTCTCATTCTTGATTCATATTCCGTTTCCAAAATTTTCAATCCAAACGCTGTATCAGAATACGAGCAAAAGATCCCAAAGAGTTTTGCTATTAGATTCATGTAGCCGACCCCGACAATGTTCGGGAAATGACTTGGTTGTTGTTTTTGTTGTTAAAAACATCTGTTTTGCAGATGGAAGTGTCGCTGCATGTGTAGACGTCCTGCAGATTACTCATGCAGCAATTTCCATGGTAAAGTTCTTTACTTTCTGAAATAATCAAAGCATTTTACATAAAAAATGGATTTCTGGTGTAACCGTTAAGTTTTTACCGAGTTATATTATACCTTTTCAAGGTCGAAAGTAGCTCTGGGGCTGCTAATGATATGGCAAGTACAATGATGCAAAAGTTCTGGGATTCGGCTCTTAATTTAGAGCCTCCAGAAGACTATGACACCCGCAGGTAGTTGAAGTTTTCTTGGTCATATCCTTATCTTATAAGGTAAGTTTTGTGACTAATCCTGCTACCTGTTGTTTTCAGTGAAGTATCTGGATTTTTGGCGTCGGATGGGGGTGAGACTGGGAGGTCGTCATATCCATCTCTTGGCCTCGGAAACTCATTTTCCTTCAAATTTGTGGATCGTAAGGGCCGTGTTCACCGCATGACCAGCGGTAAGCGTTCTTCGTTTTGTTTCTATTTTTGGTAAAAGACCCAATTTGGTCCCTGAACTTTTGATATAAGCTCTAATGGCAAAGACCATTTTTGGTCCATAATTGAAAGTTCAAGGACAATTTTGGGTTAAAAAAAGTTCAGGGACCAAATTGTGTTTGGTCCAAACACGAAAGTTCAAGGACCAGATTGGGTCTTTTACCTTTATTTTTTGTTGTTCGATAAGAAACATGATGGTGATTGGCAAGGATTTTGGTGGTGATGTTAGTAAAGTTGATTTTCTTGAATGGAGGAAATTACTGCGAGGATTAGCGGACTCAAATGATAATATCTTTTGGTGTAAAGTTTGCAAAAGACGTGATTAACCTTATTTTCTTCCTTGTTTTTGTTTCTCTTCTAGGTTTCGAAAGTTTAGAGGAGCTAATATCTGGTGTCATGCAAAGGATTGGCGCCAGTAATGATCAAGATCGTCCTCAACTTTTGGTGAGTTTTAGCTTATTCGAGTCTGATGTGTTTTCCGTCTAAGACCCTTTTGATGATCACAATTAATGTTTTTTTTACTTTTATAGTACGAAGACGATGAAGGAGATAAAGTTCTACTTTCAACCGATTCTGATCTTGTTGGCGCTGTTAATCATGCTAGATCTATTGGATTGAAGGTAATACTTACGTTTACTTACGTTTGTATGTGCTATTTTATTAGTAGAGCTGGTAGCAATTTGTGTCTCGACACATTACATGACACGAAATAAGCGTGTTCGGGCTCACATATGTGATCATGTTCATGTTGGAGTACCCAACACATCTAATAATCGTGTTGAGTCTTAAAAACACGCACAATTTATTAGTTGAACGTGTTGTGTCTGTATCATCTCATATAGCACACAATCAACCTTAAACATGACACGAACACGGCATGCACACACAAATTGTCAGCTCTATCATTTGGATTGTTTAGCTCAACTTAGAATGAATCATCAATCACATAAAAACACCGCTAAAATGACTTTTAATGTGACGGGATGCTCATGCTGTCATTGGTTTCACTTAGGCCGAGTCAAGAAAAGCTTTTCGACTTGGATTCTTTACTCTTTCCTTTTCTATTCCAATGTTTAGAGTTTTCACTCTTTTCGAAACATTACAATGCAGTTTACTTGTGTAACGTTCTGTGAATCTTTTGGCTTCTCTCTCAGGTTTTAAGGTTAAACCTAGACTTTTCCGATTCATGCGAACAAAGAATCCCGGAGCCGGCTCCAACGACTGTAACCACTGCCTCTAAGAGCAGATGGGTTTCACTTCAGTCGGGAATTTTCGCCAGTGCAGTTGTTCTAACGAGCATGAGCGTAGTGGTCTACTTAAAGCGTTCACAGCAGTAAGATATGTGCCGATATTCGAAGATTGTGGTCACAAGTAGATACATAAATGATGCTTTTTTGGGGGATATATAGTTAGTTAGTTTGGGGAACAATGTAAATTGGTTCCTATATAGATGAGACTTCATTTTCATAGCAAAAATAATGTGTACCTTTTGGCCATTTTGACCTTAATCATTCCAAAAGGAATGGGAAAGTGAAATGTATTTCGGTAGCGTTTCGATGTCAAAGCTATTTTCCGGACAAAAATTCTAATCCAAACGCTACTTTATAGCTAGTTTTTTTGGCCTTTGTGCAAAGCCGAATAAGGCTCTTATTTTGTTTTGAGAGAAGAATTTGTTCAGAAAACATCAATCTATTTTGAAACAATCTTGTGTAGATACAACTTTACTTTCTAATGGATACACTATTGAGTATTGAGTATGAAGAACAATTTTCGATATGAAGAACCGAATTTCTCAGAATGTGCATAAGTGGCAATCATAGGTATTTTCTTGCAAGAGCTCGGACTTTTGTGTCGAAATGCGATGATGCAATGCGAGAACCGGGCAGGTAAAGAGGATTGAGAAGTATCTGCAAATTCCGAAATCCGAATTAGTCAGTAAACAAGAGACAAGCAAGTGATATTTGGCAAGAAACCCATTTGAGATCATTTTGAAATGGCAGAAAACACATAGAAGCTGCACACATGTATAGTTCCTACTCCAAATCAAAGCTCGAGTAAGGTGCGAAATAAGTAAATGACTAAAACGCCCTTCAAACATCAAACGATGTCAAAATGTAAAATGCCACATAGACACTCAGCGAAGCCTAATGGTCATGTTCATTGGCCCGTTTTACTTGGGCTGACCAAGTTTCAGTCTAGTACGGTCTCCTAAAATAGTTTAGTTAGTTTCTTTAGTCTTGTTAGGCTCATTCTTCCCTTTCTGCAACGCCAAAAAACATTGTAACGATCTTATCCTCAAAGGAAACAAACGGCACGTTCATGGGCAAAACATTAGTCTCCATTGCCATAGGAAACTTGTACCAATGGTTCACGAGCAAGACAAATGCACGAGGTTTTTCAGAAATCTTGTACCAAAACAACACGACTCTCTAAAAAAGCCATTTCATAGAACAAAGATCACACTAGTGTTTTGTTTCTTCTTCATTTTCGTCTCAAACTGAGTGTTCCTTTTTTCTTTTTAAGAAGACAGTTATGTATGAATTACCGATAGTATCCTTACAACAAGATTGTTACAACACAAATATTTCTCAAAATAGAAACTAAGACAGTCATTTTAAACAAAAGATCATTTTAGCATTAGAAAGGTAGGTTGGTGTATAAATTGCTTTACCAAAGCGAAACCATCAAAACACGGAAGCAGGTTCCAAACAACAAATATATTAGCCCATAAAACACTTGCTTGACCAAATCAAAATTCATAAACAAAGGTAAACAAACTACCGGAGTGAACAAGGAGCTAGGAATTTAATGAAAATGTATAATAGTACTTCACCTTGATATAAAGCTCATGAACCTCTTGGAAAAAGCTCTTAATTCCATCATCGCTACGGGAGTCGTGAAGTAGCATGAATCTCGTATGTATGATACAGTAAGTCAAAGAAAACATCAATATCAAATATTACGGCAACAAAAAGTTGTAAGCACAATGAAATGACCTTTCACCAACAGATCATTGTAATGTATATCATATAAAAGGATATGACCTGCCGTAACATATACCGACACCACCAAATCATTAAACCTGTCAATTCCTTTCAAAAACCTGTGAAAATCATGGCAGACAAAACCTTCAGGAGGTAAACATAGAACCGTGATAGCAAAAAACCTTAATAGGATACTAAAACCATACATCAGAATGAGAATGTCCCGAGGAATAGAACTCACATGGCACTAGTAGTCCATGCAAGGTCCTGAACAATATCAAGAGCCGCATGCAGTATAAACTGATGCAGCTGAGCAGCATCTTCCCTCTGTCATGACATGATATAGACTGGTCAAATAACCATCTTTTACGAGCAAATCCAAATATAATGTTTGGGAAATCATAGGAGTTATTGTTTGAAAACCGATGTTGTAGACATGTTTCCTATTGGTAGTGAGTCAAATCCAAATCCAAATTCTGTGCATCCAAACATTAGATTTGGTTCAAATTCAAGAATCTAAACTGAGCATAAAAGTATAAAACCAATCTAGATATACATGACAAACAAAATAGTAAGAAAATATCTGAACCCTGCTCATAAACGGGCAAACATCTGTACAATAGAAATATCACAAATTCGACTGATCACTTTATAACTGAAGTTCACAACTAAATAAAGGAACGAATCTCAGCATAAATTTATGCCTATGAAGATAATCTAGAAGTCATACTTTAGCAGCGGAGCCGATTTCAGCTTCGTAGATAGGGATGTCATTTCTACTGACAATGACAAAACTAGCCGTGGTTGCCATAGCCGCAATCAGGAGAATGTGATCAAAACTGCCTGTGGAGAGTAAAGAGTTTAATCACAATTCACAACAAGGCACAAATAATCGACAAAAAGTACAACAAAACTGGAGGCTATGCTGGAAGAGGATAATATTACTCCTCCGTCTTAAAATGAGTGTCATATTTCAGTTGCATTTTTGTCCCAAAATAAGTGTCGGGCAAAGAGTAAAGAGTTTCATCACAGTTCACAACAAGGCACAAAATATCCACAAAAACTACAACAAAACTGGAGGAGGCTATGCTGGAAGAGGATAATATTAACTCCTCCGTCTTAAAATGAGTGTCATATTTCAGTTGCATTTTTGTCCCAAAATAAGTGTCAGGCAAAGAGTAAAGAGTTTCATCACAATTCAGAACAAGGCACAAAATATCCACAAAAACTACAACAAAACTGGAGGAGGCTATGCTGAAAGAAGACAATATTACTCCCCCGTCTCAAAATGAGTGTCATATTTTAGTTGCATTTTTGAGTAAAGAGTTTCAACACAATTCACGAGGCACAAAATATCCACAAAAACTATAACAAAACTGGAGGAGACTTTGCAAAAATAAGTGTCCTGTTTCAGTTGCACTTTTGTCCCCACAAAAATTTCATCCAAACTTCTATGGGTTGAGACTCAAACAAGGCCTAGAATGTGTCACCTCAGCATTAACATTCAAATGCGCCCCAATGAATTTGTGGGCACAGATCGCCCGCTTCAGTCCATTTTCTGAGTCTTGGCTGAGTCTCAACCACTAATTGGTTAGCCGAGACTCATTGCTCTTGTTACCAATAGTATCTAATAATAGCTTAGCTAGTATCCATTAAATTTGTTACCACACACGCCTACGACGATACAAGAGAAAATGTACACTAACTAACTAGTTTCTCCTTAATTTTTCTTAAATCAAAGACACTCATTTTAGAACAAGAGAAAGTATTATATTAAGATGCAAGAAATAGCTCAAGAACATTACAGGAACTCTCCAATCTTCAAACACTGATTATCTCACTGAACAGAAATCACAGCAAAATCGCATTTAGCATTCTCCAATTCATAAGCTAACAAAGATTCTCAGTCGCTCAAAATGTTCCAAATCATAGACTAAGTTGGAGAATCGAACTACAATCTTCTTCTCTCATGTTTTCACTAACACATCGAGCAAAAAGAGTCCCGTAATGCAATGTTTGGATGCTGGGAAAAAAGCGAGAAAATTAACAAAAATTGCATAAAATCGTAGATCTTTCACGAGTTGGATCTAAACAATTGAATCGAACAAAAATAGGAGGTGATTGAAGTTAGGGATTATACGAGCAGAGTCACGAAGAAGAAGAAGATCGAACCTGGTTTGTTATGCAGAGACTCAGCTTCTTCGTAGAAACACCAGACTGAGAAGAAGATCAAATTTTTCTTGTTTTGGAAGCTGGATGGGCTCGGTTCTGGGCCAGGCCCAGGCCCAAATAAATTCAATATTTGTCAAGCCCAAATAATGTTTTTATTTTATTTTATTTTATACACGGTTAAAGCTAATAATTTATTGATTTAGATCGGATAATAACAAAGATGATATAAAACTAGGGGATTGAAGATCAACGCACCCAGATAAGGCTGGAAAAGAGGCCGATGAATCGATGATGTAACAAACTCGTGGGCAGTGGTTCAGATCAACCCGCAAACAAAAATCCGACACAACCAAATTGAGCCACGTACAATGCTAAAACATCTTGAAAAGTCAGGTCGAAAAAACTAGATTCTTCTTCATTAGCTTAAATAATCAAGCATACGACACTGAAATCTTACCCCTCCATCTGAAGAGCATTGACAATGATTGCTCATGAAGCTTAAGACTACCGCGTAAATATCGTTGTCGTCCACCGCCCCTTGCTATCATCAGGCCTGCCATCTAATTCTTCAGCAAACTCGAAGGTTGATCCGAGGGCTTCGGCCGAACCACCACCTTTTCATTCTTTACAACAACCTTCTATTGCCATGCACACACACCAATAAAACACTAACCGCGAATCTAGACCGCCGTCACTATGCAAATCCCAACAACATCTTAACTTGTTATCAAAATAAGAACTCGTTATCTTAGCGAGAGAGACCACAATTAGTTA
The DNA here is from genome assembly GCA_036897405.1 of Pelargonium myrrhifolium. Classification (NCBI taxonomy): domain Eukaryota; kingdom Viridiplantae; phylum Streptophyta; class Magnoliopsida; order Geraniales; family Geraniaceae; genus Pelargonium; species Pelargonium myrrhifolium. The sequence continues at coordinate 17,610 of JAYMTK010000744.1, forward strand.
TCTCGCAACTCAAGAAACTGCCACACTCTGAAAATTAGGTGCATTCGTACGAAAATCATATCCGAATATGGAAACCGCGGTCCAAATATCCTCTTCTACATGACAACGGAGGGGTTAGGCGCGGATTTAAAAAAAAAAAGAAAGAAAGAAACTCAAGTGTGCATAAAATAGAGAATTTCATATAATAAAAAAAGCACTATAAATAAAACCGCAGTCACAGACTCTACTATGACGATATAGGTGATTATGTGTTTTAGAACTATAACATATACATATTGATGCCACACCAAAAATCGGAAATAAAATTAGCCATTGGGAAGTATAAGGGGACTAGTCAAAAAGTCAGTAAGACCACACGTCAAAGAGACCCGAAGACCCGAAACCCAAATTAAGGGGCCTCAGAGGTCCAGTAGTCATGGGTCAAGAAAGCCCAACCAAGTGGGAAAGCCCAGGGGGCAGAGCCACCAAGGTGGGCCTCCCAAAGCATGCCCCGGAAAAGGCCTCCCAAGATGAGCCTGCCTAAGGTAGGCAGCTCAAGACATGCAAGCTGCTTGAGGCAGGCAACCCGAGACAAGCAGGTTGCCTAAGGTAGGAAGCCCAAGACAGACAAGTTATCTAAGGTAGGCAGCCCATGGCAGACAGGCTGCCTAAGACAGGCAGCCCAAAGCAGACATGCAAGTTACCTAAGGCGGACAACCCAAGGTAGATAGGCTGCCTAAGGCAGGCAGCCCAGGACAAGCAAGTCGCCCAAGGCAGGCAGGTCAAGGCAACCTAAGGGCCACAAGCGGGGTAAAGCCTGCAAGCTACAAGCCCAAGAAAACACTCAGCCTGCTGGTGAGCAGATCTAGCAGCAAGGCAAGGAGTCAAACCCTCCCAACAAGGGGAGGGACCAAACCAACACCCTAGCAGGGGGAGAGCCCCACGACCATGGGATGGTGGTCGGCCTCAAGGAACCTAGCCGCTCCTGCTGGTGAGCAGATCCAGCAGGGCGTTAGGTAAACGGGTCTCACCTCAGAATTTCAACCAATCAGAACGCGACACGTGTCAGGTAAATCTGAAGACTATATAAAAGTCTATGGCCAAAGGTAAAAGGATCGGTCAATACACTTTTTAGTTCCATAGAGAAGAGCATGAAAAGCACTCTTTGAAATATTCTTCGTGTTCTTCGCGCGTTCTTCGTAAATTCTTCATTCATAAACTGGTTGAATCACAAAGTTCGTAGTTGATTACTTTACAATCCGTTTGTGTGTAGTTTCTTATTCTCACGCCGGAGGTAGTTTCTCGGGCACACATCTGGAGCTCCTCTTAATGGTGCGTTTTGTTCGCAGTCTCTAGGTTACTGACCAGACCCATGCCCTCATCCACCCTCAAATTCAAGCCCATTTGAAGACAGATTAGGCCCAACAGCCTACCCGTATCTTGACATTTGGAAAAGAAGACTTAGACGACGTTGTTTCAATAGCTGACGTGGCCTTGTAGAAAAAGGGTCATATATATCACATATTATTCTAAAGTTTTACAGGTCAAGTGGTTAGAGTTCTTGAATTTCTGTTGTGAGGTCTCAAATTCGAGTCTTGCGGGCAACGTTATTTGCAATAATTATGTAATAGTTATATAATAATATTAATCTTTTGAGTTTTCAAGTATCTATCTTCTTGAAAACCAAAAAGGCATCAATATGCACAATTGCACATGCAAACACATATATCCTTGGAAATACCTACGGGGAACAAGTAATTTTTTCATGGGTTAAATACTTCTACACCCCCTGGACTTGTCGTTTTTTTTGCGTTTAGCTCTCGGTCCAATTTTTTTTCAAAACAACTCTGGACTCGTCATTTTTGTCCGTTTAGTCCAAATGACCTGCTATCACAGGTTTTCACTGCCACGGTGGCCGGAAACTTCATAGTTTGAAGATTTCAGCCGCCGGAATCTGG
>JAYMTK010000745.1:0-19544 GCA_036897405.1 Pelargonium myrrhifolium
TTAACTGACGGAAAGATCTTTTGATACTTTAGGGGTGCTTATTGTTCCAGACCAAAGTTTAGGGGTGCTAATTGTTTTTACCCCATACTTCAGGGGTGCTTATTGTATTTACCCCTAATTTTATATTTATTAGGTATAAATTTAGAGAACAAAAAAAATATAAATAATACATTCGATAAAATCAAACAAATAATAATGTCACTTTATTTTGTTATACTCACACACCTCAATGAATTTGTGGGCGTGGAGCGTCCCGTTGGATCCATCCCTAACCATTAAACCTTAAATTTTAAGATCGTGGGGGTTGGTGTTTATACTTTTTAACCCAAAGGATTGATCTTTTAGGGTATAGAAAGATACAGAAGAAGTTAGGATCATGAGGTTTCTATATAACACCAAAAACTATGATCGTGGGGGTCGGTGTTTAATACTTTTTAGTCCAACGAGTTGACCTTTTAGGGTATAGAAAGATACAAAAAAATTAGGATCGTGTGGTTTCTATATAACACCATAAACTAGGATCGTGGGGGTCTGTGCTTAATACATTTTAACCCAACATGTTGACTTTTTGTGGTATAGAAAAATATAGAAGAAGCTAGGATCGTGGGGCTCGGTGTTTAATAGTTTTGGGAGTTGACCTTTTGAGGTATATTAAATAGTTTGAACATATTAAGTTACTATTAATCAAAAGTATATAGCTTTAAGAGATGCACCGATATAAAGTTAGCTCAGTGCACTGACATCAAATAATACTCATTTTGAGACGGACCGAGTGGAAGAATGGTTCACGACTTCACTTTCAAAACGATAGTAAATGTACATTTTGTTTATAACCAGTGAGTAATAAAGTAGTTTCTTCGAAAATTCTCAAAGGAAAAGAGAGACATGATTATTTGGTTTGAAAACACAAAACTCAAAAGTGAGTGACAGTGGATTGGATTCGTGATTGAAATATAAAGGCGCTCACTTCCCTTAACATTTGAATATTTCTCTCAGATAGGGTTTAGTCTCTTAGTTTGGTATTTACTCCCTAAAATTCAATCATTCTGTCAACTACCATTTTTAATATCCTACATTTTCCTGGAAATACTTCGATTTTTCTCGGGAAAATAGTGTTTGGTGACGATGTACTTTGCGGATCCGTCCAAGAGGTTGCTGGCTGCGAGCGGAGGCGATACTGTCAAACTCTTCGATGTTTCACTGGAGCCCGCAGATCCGTGCACCTTCAGCTACACGCCTTCATCTGGATGCCAACTTAATTCTCTTAAGTGGAATCACACCAGTTAGTTGCTCACTCTCATTTTTTTCACTTTGAGGTTTTTAATTTTAATCTACATTTCATTTTCTCTGACAATTAGGGCTGGTTTGTTAGCTGGGGAAATCAACTAAGTTTTAAAATCTGATTTATTTTGTTTCACTTCCTAAGAAATGTGCAATTTTACTGGGTTAGGCTTTCGACGTAGCTGACTGATTTCTTATGATGCTATTGGGAAAAACTTAGACTTTTATACGTAATTCACATTTGTTTTCTTTTCCCAGCAATAGCTTAACAATGAACAACCACAAAGTTATTGCTTTTTTTTTCTTTTTCTTTTTCTTTTGCTTCAAATCGGTTGTGAATTTTGCAGATTTGGTTGTGGCAAGTGCCGGAGAGGATAAGAAGATATCATTATGGCGGAATAATGGCCAAAGCATGGGGACTGTTCCAGTTGCTGGAACTGATAGTGGAGACAACATTGAGGTAAGTAGTCTTGAAATGAATTTAGCATATTTAGGAGCTCTTCTAGAACTTATTTGTTAAACTGACAGCTTAAATTTTGTATGCACAAGGTGAAATATTTCTGATTTTAGTAGTTACAATCCATAGCTGGTACCTAAAATTCATTAATAAGATTAAGCAGTGTGTCATGTGATAGCCTCAGATTCAGTTGAGTGCTGAGAGTTGTAAAAAAAAAAAAATGTTCAGTAGAAGGTAGGATAAAGAAAAATGAATCCAGAGCCAACCCAACTGAACCTCAATTTAGTATATTATTTAGGTTGACATATCTGCTACCTTTGATATTCTTTTGATTAGTCTGTGACACGCAAGCGAGTCTGTTTGAAATGCAGAAACATAGCTAATCCAAATAAATCCTCAAGAAATGTTCCAAAGCTATGCCAACCCCAATCATCAATAAAACGGAGGTTTAAATTTTTTATTTCAATCTTTTTCCACAAGCCATTGAGCCAGAAGAAAAAGTTGGGATATGTTCATTGAGAAAGTTAATCACATATACTTCATGCAATAATGGTCTTAACCTTCTAGATAATCCCTAGACAGAGTTCCATGGGTGCCTCAAAACCCTTGATTCATTTCTACTAGATGGTCCATCATTTAGCTTCTACATTATAAGTTCCACTCTTTTTGTTGTTGTTGATGTTGGAGAGTTTGCAACATAACCATTCATCTTAGCTGTAACGATTCGTTTCTGCTGGCCCTCGATGGTTTTCATGGTAAACTAAGTATTGTAAAGTCGATGGAGTAGGTTTTCCTGTCTAGTTTGTCAAGGTATTAATGGATTTTTCCAATTTGCAGGAATCTATATTGGCCATAAGCTTTAGTAACAAGGGATCGAGATATATATGCTCAGGGGGAAGTGGTCAAGTTGTAAGAATATGGGATCTGCAGAGGAAAAGATGTATTAAACGGTTAAAGGGTCATACAAATACCATAACAGGTGCAATGTACAACTGTAAAGACGAGCACCTGGCTTCAATCAGTCTAAGTGGGGATCTTATTCTACATAACCTTGCATCTGGTGCAAGGGCTGCTGAACTCAAGGACCCTAATGAGCAGGTTTTGTTTCTGTATTGGGTACTATCTCTCTGTTATTAGTGATTTAGTTTATGGTTCCCAGGCTAATTGTGTTTTTGATGGATTTAAGATCAGGTACTCAGGGTGCTTGATTATTCACGGTTTAGTCGGCACCTTTTGGTAACTGCAGGTGATGATGGGACTGTACATATGTGGGATACAACCATTCGCAGCCCAAAGGTTTGCAATAACATCTCTTATACACAAATGCAGAAAAATGTAAATTGATGTGAAGCTGGTGTCCGCAATAAGTTTTAAAATACAAAAAGAAAAGAAAAAAAGTTATAATAGCCTACTGTCATCAGAAAAAAAATCTTGATATTAGGTTGAGGAAGGCCTTCCAGCTCAATTCTGCTTCTATTGCTATTAACGCTTAATACCTAGATGAATGGAGGTTGCAGTACAGCCACACTTTATGCTCAAAAGGAATGTCCTCCAGAGAGAGGGAGAGGTCTTTATTTTAGTGCACGGCCAAGTGAAGTCAATTTCTGTAGAACTGCTGATCTTCTTCTGCTTCAAATAAAGATAGCACAAAAATCTTGTAAATATTTCTCGGATTATATTTTCCGGAGTGATGCTCGATTCGGGAACATTTTTTTGGGAGTTGTTTTGGCATTTTGCCTTCTGTTTCATCCGTTTATCTGAACTTAATACCCACTGTAGTTCAGAGTTGATTGTGTTACACCTATGTTATTTTTTTTTGTATTTATAGATCAGATGGTAGACATAACTCATTACTTTGCCTGTCAGAAAATATAAAATAGACATTGATTGCATTTCCTTTTCACAGATGTCTTGGTTGAAGCAGCATTCTGCACCAACTACTGGTATTAGCTTCTCTCCATCCAATGATAAGGTCTCGTATTTATTTTTAAGCACTTCTTTTGTGTGCTTTGTGGTAGTGGAGCTCCTTCTGGGCCAGGAGTTCTGGGCCTTCTGGTCCAACTTGTTATTGTTTTGCTAGCTCAACTTTTTTCTTGTGGCAGATTATTGCAAGTGTTGGCCTGGATAAAAAGCTGTACATTTATGAAGTTGGGTCTAGGAGACCTTCATCTTTTGTTTCTTATGAGTCGCCTTTCTCTTCAATGGCATTTAAAGATGATGGTTTTACACTGGCTGCTGGAACCACTAATGGTCGAGTAGTGTTCTATGATGTTCGTGGAAAACCTCAGCCTTACACTGTTTTACGTGCTTATAGTAATGCAGAGGTGATTCTCTTTCCCTCAATGTTTTCTTATCCATACAAAGTCCAAAAGTTTGATATTTCAATCTTATTTAGTTGCCTAGGGTTGGGGTATCTCAAAATTGTTGTCTTGCAAAAAAGAATCGCGTAGTCATTTTCATCCTTAATTAGAAATTCTTCTGTAGTTGATGTTTGTACAATGCAACTTTACTTAAATTGTGATTTAGTTTACTAGAACTCTTGTTACCCTTTTAGGATGAAAGAAATTTAGAGAAGTTATTATGCTTCAGCTGCTAATTTTTGTTTAATGCTCCTTCAAAATCATTCAACATATAGTGATGCCTGTCATCTTCATCATTATGAGGCATGTGGGCTTAGTATGGTGTAGATAGATGGAGATGGCAGGGAACTCCTGCTAGTGAGAGAGTGAATGCCCCATCCCTGTTACATGGAGAGCTTTGAGTTTTGCCTAGACAGCCCAGATTGACAGCTCCATATATGTAGTAGTTTGCCAATGTTTGAACATTTTATCTCTTCAGAAAATTTGTTGATTTTTAATATTTGTTATGCTTATCAGGCTGTTACGAGTTTATGCTGGCAAAGATCAAAACCAGTTATTGTAAATGAAAGTACTTGCAGTGCTGAGACTGCCCTTTTGGGGGGAGCTGTTGAAGATTCAATTCTTATGCCTGACCCATCATCTAGTCTTTCGCAATCCACTGTTGTATCCGGTTCTCGTAATATTGGTCGCTCTGTTTCTTTAGAGGCTTCTTTTACAACCAGTGGTGGCTCTACATCAAGCACACTTTACCAATCTTCAGCAGAGGAAACACCAAATCAAAGTCATCTTTGGCCAGGAAAATTGACAAGGTTACATGCTCCTCGTTCTAGTTATAATTTTAAGGATGACATGGAGGTGTTTTCTCCTCTGGTGGATGTTAAGCCAATTACCCCTTCACTTGGTAAGCTGTGGGATGATCGGGCTGGACAAAAGATAGACAGTGTTGATAAAAAGCCTACTTCTCCATTGTTTCCTCATAGTAGGAGATCCTCTTTTGCTGAGGATGGTGTCAATGATCACCCAATATTTGATTGGAAAACTAGTTCAGTTAATAGACAGGTATGGCATTCCTTTAACTTCTTTCCTTTGGAGTGTTATTCTTGAACTTATTGGAATGACAATTTGTGTGATGTGAGATATGAAAATTTGTTTGCATAATGATGTTTAAACCATGGGCTCATATAATTTTAATTGTATGCAAATAATCTAATCAATACTCGTGGAAACCGGAAAAGTAAAACATCTTGTATTGGGTATTCGATATTTTAGCAGCCATAAGCAGCCTTTGGGCCTGATGGTGCCTGCCATGATGAAAAGATTCTGGGCTCATAAAATAATTAGTTCAATTATCTTTTAGTATGTGGTGCAAGCAAGTGCGTGAGCTTTTATTTTCATAAAGTTCTATCCAGCTTTACTTCGTGACAGTGTAGCTTCCCTAGTTTTCGCAATTCAACAAACATATTCTCTTATTAGTGTTTCTTTCACAACCACTTTGTGCAGGATGACACCAGATCCTCTTTTACAGTGTTGGGGTCTACTCCGCCTCCATCATCTAAGACTGAAGATGATTCCATCACTCCTCCAGAAGCCTGGGGAGGAGAAAGATTATCTGATAAATTTACACACTTGCGTCAGCCACTCAATTTGCCATCTCGTTTTCTCACGTCGACTTCTGGTGGCCTGACATCAGGATCTATGTATTCTGGATTGCAAGATCTCTCCTCATCTAGTCAGATGAGTTCAAGCTCATTGGTGAATTCTAACCTGGGCTATGGTAATTTTCGCACAAAGGATGTCTCCTCCAATCAGGAAACATCATTGGCATTTCCAGAGCATGTACCTTTTAGTTCTTTGTCTCTGTCTCTAGGTACAAAAGGCATTCCAGGACAGGCTAACCCTGAAACAGCAGGATCACCGTCCTTGATCATGCCCCGGAGATTTTCCACTTATGCAGAAAGAATAAGCACAGCTTCTTCCTTTAGTGATGGCACATCCCTTTCAGTGGGTTCACCAAAAACTAAGAAAACAGGAGCCGAAACCAGGGAAGAGCTTTTGAGTAGCTTGTTGTCCAGGTCTGGTACATCTGCCGCCACAGAACCAGGAATTCATCTAGCAATGAATGTAAGAGTAGTAGATGTTTGGATGAATTATTATGTGTGCATCTGGACAATCGAGTATTTGTTTTATGCAGAAATGCAAGCTCGATGCTTTGTCATTGTATATGCCATCACCATTGTGCTTTCCTCACTCGATATGTGGCTAGTGTTGATTTGTGATGCTATTCAAAATGCAGCATGGTGATTGCAAAATGCATGACTACGAATTATTTCAAATGTTACGTTATATATTTTCTTTTATTAGATTGTAATAGTTAGTTTGATTTGCAATTGTGACAGGGAGCTACTTCACAGCTTCAAAACCTCCCTCAAGCAGATTCACAACAGGGAACATCCTTTACACTACAGTTGTTTCAACGAACCCTCGAAGAAACACTTGATTCCTTTCAGAAATCAATACATGGAGATGTGAGGAATCTTCATATTGAAATTCTGAGACAATCTCATATGCAGGAGGTATGTAGCTAATTTCACTCGGTATTTCAATTTTGTCTGCTTCACATATTTTACTTGATCATTATTTCGATTTGTCTTGTGAAATAATCTCACAGATGGAAATGTCAAGTGTAATGAACTCAATATTAGAGAACCAAGCTGAGCTAATGAAAGAAGTCAAGTCTCTCCGCAAAGAGAATCAGCAGCTTCGCCAACTGCTTTAAGCATTCATGCAGACTGGATAGTTTTCTTTTGAAGGATATGTTGTTTGATCGACCGATTAGCATCTGCTGTTGTGTTTTTTCTCTGCAATAGTAGTGAGGAGATTAATGAAAGCAGGAAAACATTGTGTGTATAGAGATGTTTATTAAGCAAATGAAATGAAGCTTTCGAGTTTGGAGTGGATGATCCTGGGTAAAGTCTCTCAATGTGAATGAATTTTATGCCCTCAACTTCAATGCCTTGTATAATGGGTAGTGTAAAACTGTAAATAATCATTTTGAGAGTTAGGGGGTGACAATTTGTGTTCGTGTTGAAAGCTTAGTATCATGTTAAACTGGTTGATCCCAGTTGACCCGACCTGGGTTGGAGAGGATGTTTGGATTAGTAGAGCACATCCATTCGTAATATGAAGTTAGTCACATAGAGGAAGACATCCAGCAAGTAAATTTCCTTGAGTATTTACGAATGTTACAGATGGTTAATTATTAGTAATACAAATGATATAAGAGAAACTTTGGCCACCTAAAATTTAGCATCATCCAACTTCAAGAGCAGTTGGTAGAAAAGCCTGACATTGCTTTCAATCAATTTAACGAATATAGCTTCCACCAGAACACATCTCAGGCCTGGACATCTCTCAGTTGGAGATACAGACGATATCAGCTCTTCTGCCATGCCACCGGCATTCATATGATATAATGAGCATCAACTTGCTTCCATGCCTCACTTCTTGACTAATCTTAACACGTCGCCCACAAGATGTAAAGATCCAGTTACAAGAACCTGAAAGTCAATCACAGGGTAAATGCAACAAACTAGAGATTCAACCAGGAGCATTTTGCCAGAGCAAATATGTTTGTCTCTACTAGTTGTATATTTTATCGTGATATTCTTTAAAAGAAGCATTACCTGAAAACGAACAGATCGATTTTGTTGGACGGTGTCCCTGAGCCATTTCATAGCTACTGGGAGAGATGAAAACACCTCGCTATTTTCACAACTTCTAACACTCACTTCTGAGTTAGCTTTGATCGCTTGACAAGCAGCATCTGCATTCTTGGCATCCCCTCCTGTCCAGTCAAAAGGCAAATACATGGAATCAATACAAGCTGTCTTAATTACATTCCTGATTATATGGTCGCCATATGCAGTCGATACCTTTTTCCCCCTGGACGAGGTTTTCCCACACTTTCTGAAGAGTGAACTGCCAAGACAGATCAACTGTAGATTCAGTTGTTGGTAAAGCATGGGTTCCAACCTTGTAATAAACTGATATGCTTGGAACAAAGACTGCCTTCTGGAAGTAAACACCTGAAAGACCAGTTAGATGTTCATAAATCTAACACATCAAAACAAAATCTTTGTATTTGAACTATTTCTTTATAATTAAGTCCCATTAAAATATTTTGTATTTCTTCATACTACAATTTCCCAACATTAATGATAAATTTCTGTTCCAAGTTAGTGAGTAACCCATTTGAAGATTTGCGTAAATTAAATTGGATGTTTAAGATTAATACATTGACTTCAAGCCAAGTAAAAGTACAACCATGGCAGGAATGTTGCTATTTGTTACTCCCTCCGTTCCAAAATGAGTGTCTTGTATTCTTTTTTAAGAAAAATTAAGAAATTTGTGTTGGACATTGTCCATTGTATTTCTGTGTACATGTGTTGTAACAAACTCAATGGGTTCTAACTTATAACATTATGAATGTTATTGGTAATTCATGCATATCTAACTTCCTAAAACAAGAAAGAGGACATACATTTTGGGACAAAAATGCTAGAGAAACAAGACACTTATTTTGGGACGGAGGGAGTATATTATTTCCTTATATGTGACAGCCTGTACAGCAAACTATATATCTTATTATGCATCTTTTAAAAGTATTTACCATGATTAGCACATGTCCTCAACAGGCGTGGTAGAAGCAACTGAGGATCTCGCACTGACATACAGTTGAACAACAATATCTGCATTTCAGCAGCACCCCCAAAAAATTGTGTCAGAATCCAGGACATACAGAATATTTAATGAATACATAAAAAAGCATCAATAAGGTATCATTTAATATCAAAAATAATTGTCCATTTGCTTTTAAAGCACTCACACAGCTCTTTATTAGAGAAAGTTGACCCTAATGGCCTAATATTTGAGCAATATGCTGGAAACTGCTACCAATGACAAAAAAACATGGTTTTAACGGTACGTTTGCACTTTACCTGAGTAGAGTTCACCCTGGTTCTTTCATTCAAGGATCTGGAATCCTCTATTTGCTGATGATTGTCTTCTTTAATGGCACGAGAAAACCATTGTGCACATATCTCCATGCTTTCAGGACTATGAGCTCCATCCAAATAAAAAACCATATCTCCCGGGCTTTCAGCATTGATATTTCGATCACGGACAATCTGGGCCCGTCCTTGCAAGCTGGCTGTTGTTAGCCCTCTGATGAACTCTTCCGGCAGAGAGCTCTATTGCATGCATAAATAAATGGAACATAAAACAAAACTATACCCAGCATGCAGATAAAACTCTAATAAATAGAACTTACTGTCTGTTCTAGGTAGGCAGCTTCAACATGACCAGTCCTCTGAAGCCAACAGGAACATAGTGAAATGGCTAGTGCAGCATTCACATATTGATGTTCACCTTCAAGCCCTAATTTCATGCCATTCAACAAATTGGAATCTAAGGGTGGAACCACAGTAAGAGGAACCTGTAATCAGCACGGTTTTGTCAGCCCAACAGAGAAAGAAACCTTCTAAAAACATTTGAAAGTAATTCTATGAATTTATCAAAAAGGAAAGAACTTACATCCAACTTAGAAGCCTTCTCTTCTAACACACGCATTGCTTCGTCTGGTTGAGGCACAGTAAAGGCTGGAACACCATGCTGCATCAAAAGAAAAACATATAAATCAAGGTTATAGAAGAGATTCAGAATGTGTTGGAAAGGTACAAGCGTGTGCTTGGAACTATATTATGAAGTCATGAAGCATAATTCTAATGAACACCTTGAAAATACCAGCCTTCTCCCCTGCAATTTCTCCAAGTGTATATCCTGTTTGTAGTGTCCAGCAAAGCAAAGGAAGCAATCAATTTTTTACCTAATTTATCTAGCAGCATGAGTAACTCTTCAACTTTAATAGATATTTCTAGGTGAGAGAAAGCATTCGGTTAATTTATAAGGTACATCATCCCCAATAATGTGCAAGTGAAATATCTGCATATATTGGATCATCATTTGCTATATAACTGGCCAGCGCCCAGCAATGATTAAAAGTTTAAAGATAAATGAATTAAGATACCATTGGTTCACCAACACTCATCAAATCCAAGTGGTTAATTGCCTCTTGGTTCTCCTTAGGGGTCCCAGGCTCGAGTCCCATCATTAGACCAACTGGTTAGTGCCTCTTGGTTCTCCTCAGGGGTCTCAGGTTCGATACCCATCATGGAGTGTTGGTATTGCCAAGCAAAAAAAAGAGAAAAAGATACCATTGGTTCTTCCAATTTTAAACCAGTAGTTAAAATCCTGCTTGACACAACCCAATACGTACGAATGACAAGCAAGGGAAGATAGACTAACCAAGAATCTCCATGTGGTCATAGCCAAGCGAAGATATACCACAGACAATCGGTTTCTGAACCTGAAATGAAACGTGATGACTTGTATAGTCAGCTTTCAGCAGTATTTCAGAAATATCTCTGTATCCTATGTTTTTAATATTACAATTTAATAAGCACAACTGCACAACTGTATGCCCTCACATTAACTTAAATATAAAGTTCCAAATTATGAACAGCCTCTACCGACAAGAGATGAATCTATAGATTTTGTCCTCAAATGACAGTAACACATACCACATTTGTCGCATCAAACCTTCCTCCTAACCCAACCTCTAATATAGCAACATCTACCTGCAAAAATGTTAAAACATGAAGGTAATGTTCTTGAGTTTATTTCAAACACTTAAGCATAATGCTAGCAGCAGGTAGGAACATATGGGGAAAGCTCATATAATTATAGTAGAAATTGGTTCTGTAAACAAATAATTACATCAAACCTGCTCTCCAGCAAATATTTTGAAGGCGAGCAAGGCAAGGAAGCGAAAGTAAGTAGGCATCGGTACATCGTCGGTAGCTTTTTCCTACAAGGAAAGAGTGTGAGACATCGCCAGGTCATAGACCCATAGGGAAAACTTACAAGCAGGAAAGAATTTTTTAAACTTAATTATAAAAACCACATGCAATGATCATTGGTATAGCAACATGAATAGATAAGGGTCAAGAAATGAGTAGTAGACAATTGTTTCCTTCAATGTTCTAGAGAAGTAATGGAGTTGAAGCTTGGAATTGTGGCAAGCTTAGTCTGATAATGGGGTAAGTTCTGCTTATATAGCACTCAGTCCACTCACGCACGCATTGAAAGGATGGGTAGACATTGATTCTATTACAAAAAAGTGAGCTGGTTTTGAGTTGATATGGTCAGATGGCCATAAAGACTTTAATCGGATAATCCATGGGCAAGTATTCTTCAGATGCCACTAAAGTATGAGGATTATTACCAGTGACCTTAGGTCAGCTACGCAACTGTTTTTCCATTAAATTTTGCTAACTATAAGGAAGAACTTAGCCAATCATCATTAGCTATGTAACAAGTTTACTTTACGTTTAGCATGCATACCTTTAGTCTATCGTAACACCACCAAAAATATGCCAAAAACTTCTCTTCACATACGTCCATGCTGCAAAAGACATCTAAATGGTTAATGGTTAAGCAAAACATCTAAGTTTATGATGCCTCTGGAAATATGAATTTGTTGTCAAAGCTGGGAACAGAAAATAAAAATGAGCATACTTTCTGCTCCAGTGTTGAATATGCATCTAGGCTCAACAACATGCTAAATGAAAAAAAAAAATCCAAATCAAAAGAACCAAATGATTAAAGGCTGAGAAGACATCACAGCTTTGAGTCAGTGATTAAAATAAAGCATGGAACCAATTTAATTCAGGGAAGGAACCTGAACCACATTATTCATGATTATATATTCACAAATGAATACTAGAGTCAATAGCAGAGAGAGTTCAACTAGCACCTAATTTCGTAAGGTATAAAAAAAAAAAAAACAAGATATGCTATTTCATAAGTTCACTCGTACATAGTTTAAAAGAATGCATTCCGTCAGTAATTACGAATTAGATACTCACCCATCCAGTCGAAATCTTTCTCGGACATCAATAAGGTGAGGAGAAGTGAAAACTCCAGTGTGAAAGCCACAATTACGTAATATGGATTCAGTAAAGGTGCAGGCGGATCCCTATTTAAATCCCAAAAATAAATATTAAGATAAAGTTCAACTCGTTTATAAACAAGGTTGACATTGTAGTTTATTCCATGGATAAGATCATAAGATTGCAATACCAATTTGATTAAACTGTAAAGCATAGAGTAAAAGTAAACAGTCACAAGTTACAAAGTGATAATAAACCAATGTACTTCAACAAAATTCAAAAGAACAAAGTGAGGGTGGTAAATGATTTGGGAACAACAAATAAGCAAATGAGTTCCTCCAACATAACAGTGATAGCAGGACAGCAGAGTTGGTATAGCAGAAACATAAACCAAAACAGTGACCAAAGTGTTGAAAATGTAAGGATACTTTAGTTCCTCCAAAACAAGCAAAATGTTCATACCTTTCCTTTGGTTCCAGCCACATGAATAATCTTCATCTGTGAAATAGCATCGTCCAAGTCCAATATCTACATCCCAATTCAAAAGAATTAGCAGCTATTTTATGAAAATTACTTATTGCAATCAATAGAATAAACAATAGATATGGATCATTTTAGAGAAAAATAACACCTTCAAATAATCAAAAAGCAGATCATATCGATCTCCTTTGTTGCTCTTATCGGCACGACTGCGTTTGGTAATCAGAGACGAGAGGGCGTCCAATGCTTCCTCGTAAGGTGAAGCTGCGTCTTTCGGCGATCCATCGCCGCCTTCAACGGCGAAAAAGTAGGTGAGCATTTAAGCAAACACTTGGTGTGCAGTAAAATAAAGAGTGAGTGAGTGAGTGATCGGATAGCTAAAAAATTGCATACCTTGAGCCATGGATGTGGAGGCTGTGAGCTGAAGTGGAATCCAGAAAATGGACAAGATTGGGGAGAGATAGAGGTGGTGAGTTGGTGTGGTTGGTGAAGATGGGATTGAGATTATAGGGTCGTAGTTGATTGCTATCGAGGTCGAATCACTTGTTCCACTCTCAAGTCCAAACAGCCAAAACCTGAGACATGAGTCATGAGTCATCCCATTTGTCGACAGTTTTTTTATTTGATAATATATTTTAGGGGTAATTACAATAATCACTCCTAAAGTTAACTTTGGTCTGGAACATTAAGCACCCCTAAAGTATCAGAAGATTTTTCAGTTAGTTAAATCTAACATTAACTGTGAAAATGACCAAAATACCCCTAAAAGTAATATTGTATTAAAAAAAACAGATCTGATAAAGATCTCTCACCTATTCCCTCTCAACCTTCAACATCTCAAACAACCTACACAACCCACACAACCTACAAACCACAAACCACAAAACAACACACAAACCCACTCTCCTCCGTCCGCTCCAGATCTGCAGATCTCACTCACCGTCCGCCGCTCTTCTCTGTGGCGAGAGGCCGAAGCCTCGCCGTGGCTGGAGGCTCGGCCTCGCCGGTGACGCCTAGATCCGAGCTTCGCCGGAGCTTCGTCGTGGCCTTGCCGGATCTTCTCTGTTAGTTTTTTTTTGTTTAGTTTGATTTGTTAGTTTATTTTGGTTAGATTGATTTGTTAGGGTTTAGTCTATTTTGTAATGAGAACACAAAATAACTTGGTTGTTAAATTTATCAAAAAAATGAAAAAAGTTGTTGACATTTGTGATTTGTCATGAATCGAATGAAATTGGTTAGTTGTTGTATGAATTGATGATAAATTTTCAATTTTATTGTAAAGTGATGAATTTTTCGGTTAATTTATAAAATTTCCGGCGAAATTACGAACATTTCGGAAAATTATGAACAATCCGGTGAAATTACAAAGTTTTCGGCGAAAGTATGAACATTCCGGCGAAAATATGAATTTTCCTACGATAATGAAGAACATGGGTTGATGATGAGGTAAGGGAAGGGCATTTTGAGAATTTCATAAAATTAATTGGTCATGTGCTAAAATAGTGACATGTTCCGTTAGATTTAACTAACGAAAAATCTTTTGATACTTTAAAGGTGTTTAATATTTCAGACCAAAGTTTAAGGGTGCTAATTGTTTTTACCCCTGACTTCAGAGATGCTTATTGTAATTACCCCCTTGTTTTTAAGGACAGGTCTTTGTTTATTCCACTCTGATGCTATGGCATGCATAGGATAGGATCTATTTGTGGAATTTTTTAGAGCATCTAAATTTATCTTTAGATAGTTTTGGATGCTAATAAAGTGGTTGATGTAGAGAGAAACTTAGTCCAATAGGCATAGGGTATCCAATCTTGAATTGTTCGTGTTTTTCTTTTTTCTATCGGCGAAATACTATATTTATTAAGATTCATGAACATACTCAAAGAAATGGGTACAATAAATTCAAGGAAATATTCATCCATAATTAAACAAAAGTAATGACACTGAAGAATGAAAATGATGTTTGCCAAGACAGTGGAAAATAACAAAATCATTAATGATGACACGGCAGCAGAAGAAACTCGGGTGTAATTGAAGCCAGAGAGACACCGAAAAATACTAAAAATGGTGACGCCGGATGATTGATTAATGAGAAGTCGAGAACTAAAGTGGTGAATTGTTTGTGTTAAGAGAATCTTTATATATCCAAGTGGAAATTGGAAGTCTCAACGTATTTTAGAAACAGAACAATCCAATCTATTAATGGCGGAGATTAAAAAAATAAATCTAAATAGGCACTCCGCGTACCAAAAAATTAATGAAAGTGTTGGCTCGTGATGTGTAAAACTCATTGATTTAGTTGAGTATCAATCCTTAACTCTTAAGTCGGCCTGAGAATTTTTTTTTTTTCTTATAAGAGCAAGTTCCTCTTTTTAGGTTTTGCACCAAAAAAAAAATTGTCTCTCTTTGGTTTTCTTTGTCTATCTTTCAAAGGAATCTTATGTTACTTTCATCAAACTTTAGGACCACCTTATTTTAGATGTGTAGATCACTAGATCCAATGTAGTTTAGAAAAATATTAAAATAGTTCATGTACTCTACAATCAACTAACTGGTTCCCTGAAATTTCTAAAATTGAATCTATCAAAATAGTCCTTCCCAATTGACCCAAAAGTGTTCTAGTTCAAAGACTCGAGCGACTTATTTAAAGTATAAAAACTAAAACGGTAACTTTGTAAAAGACCCGACTAATCTTAAAACCTTCATAGAATAATTTAGGGGTAATTACATATGACCACCCAGTACTTTACACGTTTTGCACATGTATACCTAAACTTTTTTTTAACTTTTGACTATCTTGTACTGTGCCATTTTTTTACGGAGGGATCTTTCTGTCACAAAATTTTACATTTTTTAACAGAATATTCCATTATTGATCATGTATCATGCACATGACCTAAAATCAAACCCAAAATCAACCAAAAATCAACAAACTCGAGCGCAAGTTTGTTGATTTTTGGTTGGTTTTTGTTGATTTTGGGTTCGATTTTGGTTGATTTTATGTCATGTGCATGACATGTACATGATCAAAAATGAAATATTCCGTTAAAAAATGGAATATTATGTGACGGAGAGGCCCTTCCGTCAAAATATGGCATAGTACAGGGTAGCCGAAAGTTATAAAAAAAAAGTTTAGGGTATACATAAGCAAAACGTGTAATATACATGTTGGTCATGTGTAATTACCCCTATATTTAAATAGAAAACAAAATGGGTATTTCAATAAACAAAAAAGTAATTAATGTGTGTTTTGTGAGTCACTGCGACTTAAAAGCTACCTAACAAATATGTTCTCTGAGGTAGGGTTTGCGCCTCCTTGAAGTGCTCTGCTCTTTTCTTATTCTTTTACCATTGTATTGCTTGATTACAATGGAGATTAAAATGTTATTAAAGATTTTTTGGAAGGCTATGGCCATGCTTCTTCTTCTCCTCTCTGTTAACGGCGCGAGTACAGATGGGACGGCTGCAATGTACGGAAACGGGTGTGAAAAAGTTCATGGAGGTCGGGGCTTTGATCGATGCTCGGAGGACGCAAAGTTTGGACAGAACTCGGCAAATAGGTGCGGTGGGGGTAGCCATCTCTGGCAGCTACAGAAGCGGAGCGTGTGTGCTGGGGTAGTGGTGACTTGTGCGACGGAGTCTGATCCAAAAAATGGAGAGGATGAAACCAAGGTAGGGCTAGGCGACCATTCAGAGGAAGCGTGACTTGCTACGCCAGTGGTGGGCGGTGGAGGGTGAAGGAAGGTTTTTGTCTTTGTTTCTGCGTTCTACTTTGCAATTTCAATTCTATTTTTTTTTTTGCTGTGTTTTGGATTCTAGTTTCGTTTTAGTGTTTAATTTTATTGGGTGCATGCTAGTGGTTATCGGGTGCTTCAGGGTTGGGTCCTTGGTATTAGGATTAATAGCGTACCGTTGGAATTTAAAATGGTGTTCCATCCCTTATCCTATGAGACCGTGAGTGCAGTTTGGTACCTTCTCGTCTCGGGTTACTCTGCTAGAGTTTGTAGGGTCTTTACCTTGTATCTTACAGACACCGACTATTGATGATTAATACAAATTTTATTTCTGATAAAAAATGTGTGTTTTGTGAGCCTGTGACTTTTTTTTCTTCTGAAAGTGTAAAATCTCCATTAATTCAAAAGGGTAGTTTCCCTGATACAAAATACAAACCGGAACAATAGGTACTAAGTAACTGGAACCAGCGCAGCCCGATAGATATACTACCAACTGTTAGCCCGTGGGAAGAGGTGCTCCAAGCCCTCGATCTTTCACTCATCTTGATTAATTTTATTCCTTCGAGTTTCGGACCTAACGCTGGAAACCCGCCCCAGTTGCCCCACTAATTGAGCACACCCAAAACTAAAAACATAACTAAACTGACTAAAAAACGATGAATCCGACAAACAACCAAAAACCAAAAAATAAACAAATAAAAGCAAATTAAACTACAAAAACTGCAAAAAAACCGACTCACGCCCCGTTCCAACCGGTCCCCATTCAGACCCGAACCCCGTCCAGCCCCTCCTTGACGGATCCGAACCCGTTTTTTCCATCCCCCTCCGGGGTAGACTCAGACCGCCCACCCTCTACTCCTACCGGTCGGCGACGTTTTGTCGGGAATATGGTATTCAAGGAATCCTTCGATTCCCCATCTGAAGTCGGGTATGTCTGCATCTTCTCTCTGCCTCCCGGAACATCCACTTGAGGCTTCCATCCATCTTCCTTCATCCACCGATTTGGCTTCGCTACCTGCCCTTTTCCAGTCTGAGCACGCAGGTATGCCCCGTAGGGCCTATCCTTCACCTCCTTCCCCAGATCATATGCCACTTTTCACTCCTGCTCGCTATGCCCCATAATGCCACAGACGAAACAAAGGTGTGGCAACATTTCATAACGAAAGTCCACCTCATAGTTGCGCCCCCCAGCCTTCATCTTCAAATTCCTCTTCACCGGTTTCCTCACGTCCATCTCCACCCTAATCCTCGAATAGCCCGACCCTCCTTTCTTGTCCCATTCCACAAACCTCCCTAGGTACGCACCTATCCCCTCACACACCCTACCCGTCCCGCATCCATACGAAATCCCCAGAACCCGGACCCATATCCCCAGGCCGTTGATCTCCAGCATCGCCGGATCCTCCTCCGCCTCCAACAACCTTAGGACCAAGGTATTGAAATTATAGCTCCAAGAGCCCCCGTTGACAACTTTCCTCGCGTCCCGCTCATGGTGGAAAATGAACAAGAACCTCAGATCCCTACCACCCACACCCTCCTCAGCGAATTCTGACACCTTCATCCCCTCCGTCGGCTGCCAGTAGGTAGCCATCTTCAGTCCCAGCACCTCCGCCCTTACCTCCATCGGCCCCAGCAACCGCCCTACCACCCTCCACACCTGATTTTGGCCAATCCCCACCACCTCCTCCAGCCCCGGTATGTCCACTCCCACCTCTCCTCTTCCTCCAAGCTGATCTGGTTCAGATCTGGCAGTGGCACACTCCTCGTCGACGTCATGACCCACACAATAGCCCAGAAAACAGCCAACAGACCCACCCAGAAAGCACTTCCTCTCACTCTCGGCACTCCCTTACTCCCAGCCACAAATGAAAACTTCCACCACGATTTGATCTCCCCTCCTCCCCACACCCCTAAATAACCGAGCCACCACCAAATCAGCCAATGATAGCTCCCGAAAATCTCAACCTTATCCCCATCTTTCCCCCTCATTTTCAAAAAGCTTAGAAACCCTAACCCTAACCTTAAAGAGAGAGCGCCGCCCTCTGTAAAATTGTTTCTCTTATTTATTTATTTATTTATATATTTTTTTTTTGAAATAAAAGGTAATGTTAAAGATTAACTATCAATATTCAAATACAAAAGCGACGAAATAAACGCCGGGACATTTCCCGGTGTAAACTCAGGCTCATCTGACACAGAAAAAGGTCGGTAGCTCACTCGTGAGCAAATTTATTCGTAGAACGATAAGTAAAAGTGAAAGTAGTGCTATCAAACTTAGGAACCATATTCCAACAATCCTCCGAAAGCATACCATCACGAACCGCCTCCGGCTTTCGTAAGTGAAAGGCTACCATGATTGACTTTGCATCGAACTCGAAACACACCCTCATCCATCCGTTCTTCACTGCCCAACACATCACCTCCCGAACAGCCCAAACTTCAGCCTCACTCAGGCATAAAGTTGTCGGCCGTAACCGACATCCTCCACCTACACATGCACCGTCGTGAGTCCGTCCCACCCAACCCACCCCCGATCTGCTCCACTGCTCAAACACAACAACATCTGTGTTGATCTTCAACACACTAGCAACCGACGCTTCCAACCCACCCTTTCATCGGCAATGGATGTGCAATCGAACAATGACGCTCGCGCCTCCAACTAGTCTGCAATAATTTTTCAATTTCATATCAAGTGTTTGTTTAATATTTATTTTATACTTCAAATATTTTTATTATTTTAGTGTAGTGTAGCCATCATTTAGTGTAATATGTCTCACTTATTTTATGTTTTATATAAAATATTTTTATTTTGTAAAAATTGAGTAACACGTGTCATTCAATTATCGGTGAATTCCCGAATATTCAAGACAAATACATGATGAACATATTACACAACTCAACCTCCTATTTATAATGTGGTAGTAAAGTATCTTGATCGTATTTAGGCTCGAATATTCAAGGCAAGTACATGATGAATATACTATAAAATTCATTCTCTTATTTATAATGTGGTAATAAAGTCTCTTTATTTTATTTAGATAACGTGTGATACGAAAAGAAGAATCAAAATAAACAAAGAATCATAAATCTAATACAAATAGATTAAAAAACCAAAAAATTAAAAATATAATAAAAATGAGTTTACTTTTAGGAAAAGTATTTTTCCATGTATTAGAAATACATGTATTTTTACATGTATAATATACAATTAATCTTAGTCATT
>JAYMTK010000746.1:0-19534 GCA_036897405.1 Pelargonium myrrhifolium
ATAGGCAGCTGACTACCCCAGCTCCTTAAATACCCTCCAAGTTCATTAATAGCTCCATTGTTCTTGTGGCCGAGTGGTGAAAATTTGTCTCACCTAAATTGGATCAGTGCTCAAATTTTCAAACTTTCTCTTTTCATTTTTAACAATTTTCATTTCCCTCTTTACCATTGATGCTGCAATGGAGTTTTGAAACGACATAGAGATAAAAGGAAAAAGATGGACAGTAGTTGGACCCACTTGTTAAATAAATTATCAATTATCATTAAATGATGGGACCATACCAATTGATTAGGTTATATGGAAAATGAATAGGATAAATACATAAAATTTGAAAGTTGATTATTTAGGCCTCAAATTTGGGCTTATTTTTATAGAAATTTGGGCTTATTTTAGAAGCTTAGGTTTTGTTATAATCAACTTATATTCTTGTGCATGTTAAAAACTTCTTAATTTTTAGGTTTAATTACACATGACACCCCTGTATCATACACGATTTGCATATGACTACCCTAAGATTCTATTTTAATTTTTGACTACCCTGTATTATGCCAGGGGATCTCTCCGTCACGAAATATTCCATTTTTGATCATGTGCCATGCACATGACCTCAATTTTTTTTTGAAAATGACCATTTTGCCCTTCTTCAAAATTCAAGAACACTTGAAGTTTCCAACGAGGGTTTAAATTTTCCTACAACGTTATGTTTTTTATTTTATTATTATTTATATTTAAAAATTATATAACAAGGGTAATTCGGTCTTTTTACCACTTAACGGTTGGTTTTTAGACGGAAGGTCCCTCTGGCATAATATAGGATAGTCAAAAATTAAAATAAAACCTTGAGATAGTCATATGCAAATCGTGTATAATACAAGAGTGTCATGTGTAATTAACCATAACAGATACTAAACTTTCAACTCGACGTGAACCTTACCTGTGAGCCACCCTTACCCGCCCATTTAAATTGATCGAGTTCATGTTGACCTATTCAACATAATAATAAACTTTCTACCCAACGTGAACACGAACCGTGAACACGAATAACCACCCCTACCCGCCCATTTAAATACAAGACTGTAAAATTTCAAACCTCTGAAAAAGGCATCAACTAGGTCATGGCCTCCTCTCTTCTCAAGTGAAACGCAGCAACTAGGTCAGGCAATCTCTACAATAAGCAGTTCATCTTCGAATTTTTGGCTTTACTTTATTTAGATTTCGATGTTGACATTTTCATTTTCTGATTCGCAACTTCAGTTCAGTTGTTGTTCTTTTTGGGATTCCAGTCTCTGCACCATAATTTATGATTTGCTCTCCATGCCCTTAATTTTTCTATTATTTCATGCTTTGGTAGCTTTGGGTTCAGAATTTGATGGAAATAAACCCACTCCCACTGTGATTCTCTCCAATACTATTTCCATTTCAATTCCTTGGTTTAATTGAAGTGTGGGACTATGAATCATTTGCATTTCAATTGTTGTTGTTCGGTTTACAAAACTACAAGAATTTTCTAGCTAATGAAAATAATGAAATTTTCATTTGAAAATTATATTTTTCGGTGTTAAAATATCTATAGTTGCTCATTGATGATGCATGAAAAATCATAAGTAGAAACGGAAAATGAAAACATAGCAAGTCAGGTCCCCCGTCCCCCGTCCTGTGACTGCGAGACTTGCTCCAAGAGCATGTGCCCAAAAGACTCGTGCCCGAGGCGCTCGCCCAAAGACGCGCCGGAGAGCATACCCGAAGATGTGCGCCCGAAACCACTCGCCATCATGGACTTTCTCCTGGACCGCATTCTAGAGGACTTGCTCTTGGACCGCGTTCCCATGGTTACCAAATACTTGACCACGATAACGGAGCCTTTGGCCACCGAAGAAAATTGGAGCCTTTGAACACTGAAGATGGTAAATGAGGCCTTTGAACACCAAAAAGGTGAACAGACCCTCCGAACACCAAAAATGATGAACGAAAATCATCGGACACGAAGAGTTGCCCATGGACAACTCTTTGTCACAATAACGAGTTGAGGGTTCAGGGAAGACCGTCATACTTCGTAAACATGTGTGGAAGTTCAAATCTCCTCCTCAGGTCATCTCGAAGGCTCCTCGACTTAACAGACGAATATCATTATCATGATGATCCGTTCTTCTTGAAACCATAGGACGCTACCTCGATTAGTAGAGGCTTCGAGGGGTTTCAATACTTGCTGCGATATGCGATGGACTTGAGGGAACTCTCTGACTCTCCCGCGTACGAGACACTTGGAAAGCTAGATCCCAAACCACAAATGGCCTCGAAATGGACCTCACCTTGCCAACAACCAACCACACATTGACACGTGACTAACATTGGGTGTGAGTAATACTCTCCTCTTCGTAAGAAGAGGGGATCTTACCAGTTGCATTCATTACAACTCCTAGACTTTGCAGTTGCATTTATTGCTTCTCTCTCTAGAACTCTCCCTACCTCTTGTAATTTCCAACCAAGATCTTATTCTCACGCTCGAGGCGGTGTTCCGAAAACACATCTGGGGTCTCCATTGCGCAAGTTACAAGTTCGAGACTCAGAAATGGAAGCTCAAGTGGATATCGGATTTAGAACAAACACTTAGGAAAATTTTCTACCATGTGGATAAGACGAAAAACTTCTCTAGCGTGCCCGATTTAACCGAGTCAAAACATATGCATCACTCGGTAGTTATTTCAATTTCATTCGTATGACTTAAGTGTTCGGTAGTTCCAATTTTTAATAATTTTATAGTTGCATCTTGATTTAGTTTTCCTTATTTTCTGCTCCTAATTGATTTAGTTTCATATTTTTTATTTTTTTTGAACATTAGTTTCCTATTTGTCTTCTTATAGTTTGTGCAATTTAGATATAAGGGGTTTAAATTATAATAATTTTATTTCTACCATTTCCTATTTCATGATAGGTTATTTCTCTTCATTTTAGATTTGTGTATAATGTTGATTTTAGAATTCTGCATTTAAATGTTATTATGGTGTAGTTTCTGATCTAAGTTTTAATTCTTATTTCTGTTTTATATTTGAATGAAGTCTTGCTCACCTCACTTTTTGTCATTAGTATAAAATTTTGTCCAAGTTTACTTTCTGCCTTGTTAATTTTGAATCTTCTATTGAATGTAATTTTCTTGTCGACGTTAAGTTTCTGGTATGATGTTTCCTCAATCCAAAATCTTTGGATTGAAAAGTCTAGACATTAGGAATGACCTAGTATTAGTTGTTTGGTAACCTTCCATGAGGATTTGACCCATGCTTAACATGGTTTTATTGTTAGGACATTGTATTGTTGCGGTTTACCCTACAACACTCACCTCAGCTATTTATGATTAACTGAAAATAAAAAACTATTTCCTAATTCTTTTAGATCAAATTTCTGCAATCTGCATGATTTTTTATAAGTATTTAAGTTACATTAATCACATTAAATTATTAAGTTTATGTGTGAGGATGAATTTTAATTCTAAATTTGCGTACATTCACCAAGCAAGCTTATTTCCATATCATCTCTTATTATTTCAGCTTTAAGCTTTTAGAACAAGCACGGAAAGCAGAGAAGAAGCCAACCATGGCTGACCAAGAGCTTGATTTTGCTCTTCCACCATTTCTGCACTTTGTCTCTGCCTTTCTCGCCATGGAGCCCACTGACTTCTTGATCTCCTTGGCCCGGTACTGCACATCAACTACACTTGGGCGTTCTTTCGATTATAATGTTCTAAAACATATCGTTTCTTGTGTATGATTTGCAGGGAATGTGGTAGTGGGTCGGTTACAGTCAAGATGCAGAGGTTCATTTGGGATCATTGTATATACAAAGCAGTGACGGTAAGTGTGAGTCTGCGTCAGTTGCTCTATACTTTTGGTTTAAGTTTAAATAATAATTTCTTTCCATAATGCATATGACATTGAGTAATATCTTTATTTAAAGGATCAACAATACAGTTAGGTTCATGCTTCGATCTCGTTATCCAGCAAAAAAAAAATGTTAGAATGGAAAGAAGAATCTTTTGGAATAAAGAATTCTGTTAAAAATGCCAACTTTTTAACATTGAATTTTAGCTGAATAGGTTGAAACCTTGAGTACTTTATTGGACAAATCGGGCTTGGGAAATTTGGCTAGATTAGATTTAGTTTTTTTATCATCATTTGGAGCAAGTTTGTATACTTTGATTTACAGTAAGCTTTATACAAATTGCTGAAATTTGGTGGTTGATTTAAGACTAAATTATAACTTACTTCTTTCCTAAGTTATGGTTTTAGTATAGTTTTCTTTGTTGGTTGTGTTCTACAGATGCAATTTTGATAGTAGAGTTCGGAAATGAATGTCAGCTTATTACAAAAGGAAAAAGAGAAAAAATAAAGAATGTCAGCTTAAAAATAACCTTGAAGCTTGAGCTAAGTCTTTGTAGTTCCACGCAGTCTGGCAAAGGTCATCCACCCTATTTGAAGACTTTTCTGAAGAAGCTTATTGCTGAAATTGAATCAAATAGTGGCGATGTGTTGGACGAGATATATGAACAATATACTTATTACATGACTTCATTGAAGGTTAGATTCTTTTTTATTTTATTTTATATTATTTGTTATGACAAGGTTAGTCATGAATGCGAAAAGCTTTGGTAATTCTTTGATTTTTTTTATCAGCTTGGTAATTCTTTGATTATCATGTATTAATAACAGATAACTAAACTATTATCTATCAGGATGGTTGTTTGTTAAAAGGGAATTCAAGAGTTGATAAATATATTTCATTTCTCTTTCCTGATGGTGAGAACTTGTGTGTTTTTTTATTTTATTTTATGGTTTTGAAAATTTTCAATCCATTTTCTCTAGTTATGCTTGTTTCAAGCATCTTACTTTTGCAGACTATAGTAAGGTTCCAAGCTGTGCAAGGCCTATTAAATTGGTGGTTCCTCTACAATGTTCACTTAATATGCTTGAAGGAGATACTGGGTATGGTTTACTCTCTTATTATTACCCAATTTAGCTTCTGGAGCTTTAGATTTTCAAATTGTCATACACTTTTGCTTAAACTAGTGATTGGTTAAAGCAGAAAGTAGGTTTGTCAGACATTATATGACGGTGTTACTGAACTTATTTAACGCCATACTCTTCAATGCTTGTACTTTCTCTTTTATTTTATTGATATAAAGGATAGTGACTTGGGAAATAAAAGTTTCAGAAATGAAGTGAGTAGTGAGTATAGACACCAAATAGTTACAAATTTCTTATACAGCAATAAATAAGGCACCTAATGGCTTTTTTGTAGAGAAACCCAATCCCCCAATCTGAAAGTCATAAGTTTATAACATGAGCTTACTGTCTGACTTTTCTGATCTGTGTGATTTTGTTTCTTCTCTATGTTTATTATGGTTGAGTTTGTGAATATAGCTTGATATTATTGAATGAAATATAATAGTACATATAGGCTCAATTCACAAAGTCCTAATCCTACTTGACAACAAACACAGCTGAGAATTCTATCTACATCTTCAACAATTATAATTGCATGTGTGTGTTCTCTTGTTTGGTAACAAAGGTTTTTTTTTTTTTTTGATGTGGTTCAATGTTAACAAATATGTTGGAGTGTGAGATTATTGCGTGGAATGGAGTTTGTAGTTGCAGTTTTTTTTTGTTGTTGGTTAGCATCTGTTGCATCATTGACTTAATATAAATAAAAGGTAACTAGTACATGCTTTCGATCTGAAATGATAGTTTGAAGATGATGCTCTGTGATTATAATTAATTTCTAGAGAAGATGATCTCCTGAGATGTTGCAATATGTCAGAATTCCTAATTGTCTCCTTATATTAAGGTTTAGTTTAGTTTTATTTCCCTTCTGCATTAGTCAACTTTCTTTAGCCTACATAGGATCTTTCTTGTATCAATCTGTTAAGTTCAACATGAGGCATTGTGGAGTGTGATATATGCATCAAATGAAACGATATTCTGTTAGAAGATAAGCACACCTTGACTCATACACACTTGAGTTCTTGAAATCATAGGCACTCTAAAAATCCCAAAATCAGAATTTGGTTTGAAAGCTGAAACTCATGTGAGCTAGACTCCCAGTCTCTGTAACAGCTCATTGTCAGAAAGCAATTAAGACAATAGAAGTGTGCATAAGCTCTGACTCTGTCTCTCTCTATATCCCTTTCTTTTTCCTCCCTTCTTTTGGTCTGATCCATTCTTTCCTATTTATTTCTGTCTTCTCATATGTTCAGTTCGGTCACCATGGTGCAGTGGTGTTTCTTCTTTCCCCGTTTGTACTGCTGAATTTTATCTGCCTACTGATTTCCTTTAACTAACCGTTTTTACATTTATGTCACATGTTTATGAACTAGTATAGAAGATAGGGGTGCTTGGCTTTCGTGAGCATTAACCAAACAATAGTTTTGTAGCATTGAAATATGTATTTTTAAGCATGCAAGTTTTACTTGATCAAGTAATAAGGAGTTGCTAAATGATATATTTGATAATATTGGGAGATGCAATACAAAAAAAAAAAAAAAAAACATTTAGTGGTAGCTTGGCTGAATTTTTTAGCAATAAGGTGCGACCTTGTGCGACAGAGAGAGAATGTTGGTCATAGTAGGAATTATGAAGATAGTTTATGCCCCATATCATAACTGATTGATGATTGAATCTAATATCTATATTAGCTTGGACAGTCTTTTCATGGTAAGACAGT
Organism: Pelargonium myrrhifolium; assembly: GCA_036897405.1. Classification (NCBI taxonomy): domain Eukaryota; kingdom Viridiplantae; phylum Streptophyta; class Magnoliopsida; order Geraniales; family Geraniaceae; genus Pelargonium; species Pelargonium myrrhifolium. The sequence continues at coordinate 6,712 of JAYMTK010000746.1, forward strand.
TTCTGGACACTTGCATATATACTATCTCCTTAGTTACATATAATGCAAAACTTTCCTCCCATCATCCCTTATAAAATGAAATGAAAGTTTTCACTTTGTATTCTCCATTAGTCTATTCAATCGGATGATATTGATATTTCTATCATATTCATCATTAGTTACAGTTTAAGTTTCTATGTTAGTTTGTACTTTGTATTTATTTGGATTTTGGAAGTAATTATCATTAGCTTTTAATGATTTAATTTGTGCAGGTGTTCGGTCTGGCCTTCAGGTCTTTTTATGTCTGAGTTCATTCTGTCATGTCCTGAGATATTCCGCAACAAGTCATGTCTTGAGGTAAAGTATGTTTTTTCATAATTTGTTTCTTCTTGAAGAAAATTTCAACTGTTGGCAAAAATTGAATTTTCATTCATATTAACGAAATCTCTATATCAACTTAATGTATCAAAAGGTGTATTGCAATGGACCTTATACACTGGCATATTTGATACTTTTTTTTAGCCGTATTGGCACACACATGCACAATGTTATTAAAAGTGCAAGAGCATAGAAGTAAAGATATGCAGTCTGAAACAACCTCTATTTTATATTTGGCACACATTTATTTGGCAATTTCTACTTTTATGGTAAAGCCCTAAAGCCACACGAGTGCTAGTTCCCCACTAAGGAACTCAGTACATGGGCACGTGTCGTATTTTACTCTCACATTTTTTTTTTCTTATTTCATTCATCTTCTTTTTTTTTAACCCCAATATTGTTTGGGGAAGGCATAATCGTTGTATTATATTGATTTTCTTTTGCTTTCCTACTATGGATTCGATTACATCATGAATCTCTTCTGCTAATACTGTTTACTTCTATTGAGTTTATTTATTCGTTTATGAGATTCTAGTTTGCATTTTAGAATTAAAGCCTAAAACACATACAAATACAGAATGTTTTCTGTTTGAGCTAATGATCTGAAAGGATGTCTGTTTTGGATTAGTGATGATTTCTTAAAGCATGTCATGGCTTTTACCTTTTCAATTTTGATTGTTCAATGTACTTCTTAAATGTGGTGAACGCGCATGATGCTCTTCAAAGTTGTATACTTGTGTCAGACACATGAATCCATATGCTTCTTTGCGAACCATGTATGGCCCAAAAGTTTGAGGTTCTTAGTGTTAATGATGACGCGTTTTACTGACTAATTACAGGTTGGTTCAGGCGTTGGGTTGGTTGGCGTGTGTCTTGCCCATGTAAAGGCCTCTAAGGTATGCCGGTAATTGATATCTGGAATTTGAAGAATGGAGATTTTTGTTTTTGAGAATACAACCATGACCTTTCTTGTTATACAAAAGCATTGTCTTATATGATTCCTTGAGAAGCAATGCTCTTTACTGCTCTTAATTAGGGTTCATGTTTTTCCCTATTTTTTGGTTTCCCCACCTTGCCAGTCTATTTTGAATTGCCATAGTTTAGGGAACAAAAACAAGTTTGTTTCTAGTGATATATTTTGTATAAGTTTTAACAATTCAATTGAGTGCCACTTCTGGTTTTCTATCGCGCATAATTTTAATTAGTCAAGTACAAGCTTACCCAACTTTCTTATCTATAGTGTAGATATGAATTTAGTTGAAGTTGGGCCTAAATATGATCTCTTCTCTTTTATTCACTAGCCAACTTTACACAAAGTTTAGCCTAGCTCGTGTTTGTGAATGGGCACTTGGGAGCATATTGTTTGTTTGATTGGCTTCAAGTTAGCAGAGTCGAGCTTCAAATTATACCATTCACAATAATTATTAGAGAGAAAATGTGTAAACTTTTTACTATTTTCAGAGATTCAAATTGTTCCTTATTACTTTACTCTTTCACCTCCATAGTAAACCAATCCAAGTATCAAACCCCCCCAGAGTTCTGTTCCTCACACATCCTTTTCTTTCTATGATTCTTTTCTCTAAATCCACATCATCAATTACACGATACCTCTTGATGTATGAAAGCTTTAAAACGCTGCGTACAATGATTGAGATGGTATGTTAAGGCTAGAGTAGATGCAAATACAGGATCTGAATATAAAAAGCAAAATGTGGGTATAAAAGGGATTAGGACTTGGAATGGCCTGCTGGTTTGATGTAGAAAGGTGGTAATTTTAAAAAGAGTTATTAAGTTTTGATGAAGAGTGAAATCTGATGGGAGAACATGCTGGAACCGTTGCAAAGTTTCCAATAGCAGGATAGTGGAGTATGAAATGGTTTTATACGGTTTTTTGAATTTTGGTATGGGAGACAAGGCTGAAAACAGGGGTTAGGTTTTCAAATGGTATTATAAAGATGTGTTGGTTTGAGAATTAACAACAAATAAGGAAATTTGAGAAGTTCATGGGTTTTGAACGGTAGCGTGTTATGCAGAACAAAGGGACAAAAGATGACTGTATGTCTATATGCAGGGACGGATCTAGTAAGAGTGTAGTACTACTTGTGGGGTCAAGAGGCCTCCGCAATTTCTTTTTGTTTTAAAAATATACCTTATATTTTAAAAATATACCTTATATTTTAAAAATATTTCACATTCACCCTCTAAAATTCTCATATCTGTTCCTATTGTTTGATTTTTTTTCCGCAATAGTTCTGATAAGAAAATTATTCTTACAGTTTTCCCTCACAAAACAAAATTCTAGATCCGTCCTGGTCCAATGCATACGAATGATAAGACTCCAAAATGTAACTTTGGTCCCAGCTACTGATTCGCTAACTTTGAGATCCAGAAAAGAAACTTACCAGTACTAGCGCCTCTTATAAACTCCAAGCTGAATTAAACAATGAAGATTTTTGTCTCAGTCAGAATTGTAGAAATTTACAGTTCTGCTTCCAATTTTAGAAATGGTATAAACTTTTGACCAGGACTCCAAATGAAAATTGATTTTATTACTTTTCAAGGCTTGATACGTAAAAGTAAACCCCTAATTTTTTTGCTATACATGAAGAAAACACCATTAAAAGTTTAAAACTGTTTTCCATGATTGCATAAATATTAAAGTTGGCAAGTTTTCTATTGTTGATGGATGTATTTTGTATGAAAAAACCAATAATTTGCACTAACTCACTTGCGGGTTGATTTGATGCGGGTTGATTTGATGCAGGTGATCTTGAGTGATGGTGACCTTTCAACTTTAGCTAACATGAAGCACAATTTGAAGCTGAATGGCTTGAGCACCACATCTAAAATGTCGGAAACAACTACTCTAGATCAGAATTTGGTGAGTTTAAGATGTGAACTTTGTTGTTTTCATGGTTCAGTTGCTAGAATAGAATAAGGTAAGGCTAGTTTAATACTTGAGTTCTTGTGGTTTCTTCATATTGTAAGGTAACATTGAGTGGGTTTCAGGCAAGTCATATGTTTGATTTTTGCCTAAGAATAAAATTCAAAACCGTAAGAAGTATAAAAGAACTTAAATTTAGGTTGACTGACATGGTTGCTTTCCACCTTGTCATTTACTCCATGCAGATATGCAAGCTAACAAAATGGTCCCGAAATATAAACTGTGCTATTAGTGTGTACTATAATATAATAAAACTTTAATTTGTACTAAAAGCCTAACGTCATAGGGTATACTTGGCCATTTATTCATATACCGTGTAAGGCTCAATATTCGTTTTATCTCAGGTAAAGTGTATTTGCCTAACATGGGAGTCTGCATCAGAGCAGGAGCTCCTGGACATAATGCCAGATATTATGTAAGTGGTACTTTCATTTATCAATTAACTAGTTGATTTTCTATTCATTTGTTATCTCTGCTTGACTCTTTGGAATGTGAAGATTCAGTTCTAAGTTTAGGAATTATGGTAGTGAAATTAGAAAATATATTGTATTTAAGAAAATTTAGTTTAATTTTTTACTCTAGTTTATTTCCTATGTTTACTCTAAATCTCCTATATAAAAAGGGTCTCTTGTCCTAGTTATCACCAATTTAACATGGTAGCAGAGCCTCACGATTTACTGTTTTGAGAGTCTCTTGAAGCTTCCGTCATTCCAGTGGCAACCTTAGGTTGCTTGCCCGACCAATTATTTTTACTTTTCATGATTTTCAATACTATTCTTTCTTCAAGATATCATTAAAACTCTTAAATTTATTTCTTTTCATAACCATTCATTGTTTTCTTACACATGGTATGCTTGCATGTGAGTGGGAGTATCTCATAAGGAAACTCTAGTTTCTTCTCTTTCTTTTCTTTTCTTTTAAGTTCCCTCTAGTTATTGAAGCTGACATTTACTCTAGTGACGCCAACAAGTCTATTGAAGAATCATATAAGAAGTAAAGGAGTTTGGGCTGCACCGTAGGGTGTAACAACCGATTTTTTTAGAGATTTCTTTTGCTCGACCAGATACCAGTGGTAAGAAAGCACCGGCTGGCTGCCCTCTGTCATTGGAGCCAATGTATTTGCCGTCATGCGTCGCCACACGTCTTGTTGGAGGAAGCAGTGCAAATTCTTATTTTTCAAATCTACATTATTTCAGGCTTTCGCCTCTCATATGACCATATTACTTCCAAAACGTAGTCCCTGAATCATGAGGACACACCAAGTCTTTGAGCCTCTCGTTTGACTATACTACTACTACCAAAATGCAGTCTTTGAGTCATGAGGACACATTAAGCCTCTAAGCCTCTCATCTGACCGTACTGCCAAAACGTAGTCAGTCATGTGATCCCATCGTGCTACGTCAACAAAGTTCTCATAAGAAAATCAAAATTTTCGTATTGGTATGATTTACGCACTCCAGCTTGAGGGAGAGTGAAGATTCAATTCTAAGTTTAGGAAATGTGATAGTGAAATTAGGAAATATATTGTATTTAGCAAAGTTTAATTTCCTAATATAGTTTATCTCTTGTTTCTAGTCTAAATCTAATACTTAAGGTGCAACAAGTCTCTTATGTTCTAAACAAAGCAAGCATCTATGAAATGCTGACACTCTCCTCCATAAAAAATTAGGTACCAATACGCGAATTGGACATGACAGTATGACACACTTCCATCTCGCTAGCGACACATACGTGACACAAATCGGTAATTAAAAAGTAAAAAAATAATAATAAATTTGTCACATTGGTAGCATGCTAGGGACATATCACAGTGGTTTGTTTGTTTCCAAGACTGGGCTAGATTCAGGCAACTGGGTGGGAGATTCTGTTGGATCTCCACTATTGGCATTCCCCCTATTACTTGGTGTAGTCGAAGCTTCAATAACATTGTTAGTCGCTTCGGCAGGTTGGTTTTTACTCATTCGGTCACATCCACCAGCAAGGATTTCGACAAGGCAATCTTCCTCCTTTACTTCAGCGATCTGCGCCCCATTCATGTAGAGGACATCATCTTATTGGACAACCAACTCTACAATTTTTTTCAAGGAGATTCAGTCACCCACAGTTCCCATGATACCAAAGTATAAAAACATTATGACTGACACCTCTGATGACTCATCTAACATAGACGAGGATGAGTTCGCCCCTCTAAGCATCACTGCTCTTTCGGGAAACCGCAATGGGCCGATAATGGCACACCGTTCCCGTTCAACAGTCTTTAACCACCTACCGATTCGCCTACCCACATTAGTCTAACTTAAGTGGACTCTTCCTTAGGCCTTACAAATCCTTTCAACGTCATTCTCACAACTGAGAATCCACTTAAAACTTGTTTTGCTAAACAACTTACTGAAACGCGGAGTGTCCACCAAACTGAGAAGCTGCTTAATAAAAGAAGATGGATGACTGGTTTTTACATCACCAAAGTACCAATCATCGATATTCCAATGATATTTAGCACACAAAACTACATTCCAAAGCGACTGGTGTTCCGTAGCAAATCACCACCACCATTTTGCTAGAAGGCTAGCGTTTGTAAGCCGCAATTGCCGGATTCTGATACCGTCGTGCTTCTTTTTAAGTGCCACCAAAGCCAACATACTTTACAAAGCCCTCGTTTTTCATAATATCCCGCCCACAAGAAGCGCCTCTCAACCACCTCAAGCGATTTAATCACAACCTTCGGGGCTTGAAACAAGCACATAAAAAAGAGGGAGAGACAAGAGAGCCAAACGAATCAGAGTTACACGCCTCCCATTGAAATAAGTTTCGATTTCCAAATGGCCAACCGAGCTTTGTACTTCACAATGATACCCGACCAAACACTTACCCGAAATAGACTGCATCCTAACTGAAACCTAAGGTATTTAATCGGAAATGTGGCTTTCTGAAACCCAATAATTCTGGCCATGCGAGCTAACTGATCTGCCGAAATATTAATACCAATTAATCTCGACTTAGAATAATTTATTTTGAGCCCAGAAACCGCCTCGAAACACTTTAGAGTCCAACGAACATTAAAAATATATGTTTTAGGCAATGTTGCATCCATATACAGCAAAGTATCATCAACAAATTGCAAATGTGAGATTGAGACTGTCCCGATTTTAATTCCCACGAATTTAGATTGGTGCTCTGCCTTTTCAAGCAGCAAATGCAACGCCTCAACCAATATAATAAAAAGAAACGGGGAGGACACCCTTGTTTAACCCCACGTGATGCTAGAAAGTCCTAAGGTGGAGAGCCATTTATAAGAACCGAAATATGAGTATTCAAACAACTCTGAATCCAAATCCGAAATTTTCCCCCAAAATCCATTGAATTTAGACAAAAATCAATAAACCCCCAATCGACTCTATCAAAAGCTTGTTGAAAATCGAGGTTAAGTAGAACCGAAGACTGACAATTTTTCTTGCGAATATGATAACCTATGATTAATTAGCTAGGTTGCTAGATTTTGTTTCCGATGGTTGATTCTGGTATGGGAAAGAGATTATGAAGATGAATAAATATATTATAATATTAAGACATCTCTATTTTATTTTCTAAATATTTTTATTAGTTATACAAAATACAAGTGAAGTACATACTTGTGGGTATACCCGACTCGAATGAAAAATAGTATAGTTATGTTATACCTGAAAAGTACTAATTCCGTGTTGACAGTGAATCCAGTTCGAAAACTTCCTCATTAAGACAATAAAAATACATATGAATCATTCTCCAAAGAAAATTATACTACCATCTTATGGGATCGGATTTTATGTATTTATTATTTTCATAGTGCTGAAAAAGGCACTTTTTTATGTACAAGTCATGGAAAAGAATTTGCAAAGAGATAGCTGGTTTTTTTCTATTGAAAAGAAATGTAAGTTATTTATATGAATTAATGTTAACAAAATCGATCATATTTGGTTAAATATAACATATCACTATTATATTTCAGATGGAAAACATTATAGATGTGTTGATGTCTTGGTAGCATAAAATCAAGTATCAGAACAAAATCATAATAATTGAAGAAAAATGTCTCTCTTTTTCTATTTTAATTTTTAATTTCTATTATAAATTAATGGAAGTACTAATCTAAAACCTTAATTTTCTATCTTCCCTCCAAAAAAAAAAAAAAAAAACCTTAATTTTCTATCTAGAATTATTCTTTTCTTTTCGTTTCTTCTTTCTTTCTTCTTTTTTTTTCTTCTCATTTTTTTTTTTTTTGAAAGTTTTTCAGCTCATTTCTTGATTTCATCACTTGAACAGATTCTTTCTCAGATGAAATGACGATTTTAAATTTATATTATTTCTTCTGGAACACATCCGGGGCATCAGACTTGAGGATAAAACAATATACAATTAAAAGCAAAGCAAAGAATATATTTATTTATGTGTATATATTAATGTAACAACAACTCCACATGTCCAAAATGTTTTAAAAAAACAGAAAATAACAAAAACTATGCAGCAACGTACAGTTTTAAGAAATTGATTATTAAAAGATATTAATCCCTGAAAAGAATAATGTATATATTGAAACTTGAAGGGACATGGAGCACCCTTGCAGGTCTGAAATGATACCACGTGTTCCTCTAAATAGTACTACCTCCGTTTCAAAATAAGTGTCGTTTTAGAGTCTAATTTTTGTTTCAAAATAAATGTCACTTTCTATTTTTAACAAACTTTTACACATAAATTTTTCATATTACCCTTTAGTCATGATTTTATTTTCTTTGTCTCATATAGAAGATGAAAAGTTTGTAGGGATATAACTTCAAAAGTAATGATGATTTTAATTTTATGTCTTTATTTAAGGACAATAAGGTCATTTAGCATCTTTTCTTAATATGTGTGACACAACAACAACAACATTAGAATTTGTGAGATTTCATCAAAATTAACTTGGAATCATTCAAAAAAAGTGTATGATCAAGTAACGTTGTACCTCTTAAATATTGTACAAATGTATTCTACAAAGTAAGGTTATGTTGTTAATAAATAAGACATTACACATCAAATATTTTATTGTCAATTTTGTCGAATTGCAATACGTCATGTATATATAATGTTTTATAAACCGGACGTTCAGTGCTAAAAATTCATGAGAGAATAATTCTATCATATATGTCGGATGCTATTCATCAAACATAATTTTAAACTAAATTTTGATTTACGTCAACAATTCAATTGCATGGTTAACGAAATTGGTTGTTTATTAATGGTCCAATGTCATCAAATGCAGTCAACTATTACAAAGTCTCTTTAGAAATCGTATGTTGACTTCATATTTAAAGACTTGTGACCATATTTAAAGACTTTTTGAAGAAATACTGTTCCATACAAAATATAGTTTATTCTTGGGTATCGTTTGGGAACTATTTTTTATAGGGAAAAGTTGAGGTGAAAATGGTAAGTTGATAGTTAAATTAAAATACTTCGTTTGGCACGGTCAAGGAAAATGGGTGAGAAAATAACATTCCCAAGTTGGATAATTTTCCCACACACATGAGAATCCAAAATCTCATGGAGGATGTGAGATTTTAGAATCCCATGTACTTACCCGAGTGGTAGGAAAGTAACATGACTATTCTACCCTTTGTTTTTTATACTAAATGACCAAAATGTCCTTAGCTTTCAAAAAATTAACTCATGCCGTCTGAGTAAAAACAATCATATTTCTCGCCAATTTTTTTAATAAACTATAATTAAAATTTTAATATTATAAACATAAAATAAAATCAAATACATTTATAAATTGAATATACATAATATATAACAATGTAAGATATTTGATATGTGTTTTTATTATTTAAATTTGCACATGGGGCAAAATAATTGCTTATACAATTTAAAAAATTAAATATTAACTCATTAATTCAACAACAAAAAATTATTGTTTAAATTGGAAGAACAATTAAGTAATTATTCAATACTTTTCGATTGTTTACCTCATTTTCGCAATTTTTAGTCAAACATAATATTCAATTTTCATAACTCGAGATTTTGCACCATTCGCTTTCCGATGTATCAAATTCCCTTAACAATTTTTCCGAAAAATTAACATTCCGGAAAAATTTACTTTCCCGTTGTCAGACGATACCTAGATATATAATGCGTCCCTATAAAATTCTACGTAATTTTTTCACAAAATACAAACTAAAAAACAAACTTTTAGATGAATGGAGCTAAAAGTTTCACTTATTAATTCATGAAAATTCTTGATACATTTGAAAAGTAGTACTTCTTCCGTTTCAAAATGAGTGTTCTTTTTTATTTTGAAAAAAATTAAGGAAAAGTTAGTTAGTGTGATATGTTTACTATTGTATCCTCATGATCATGTGTTGACAAATGCTAACTAATATTTTAAAAGGATATTATTGGTAATTCATGCATAACTAATTTAATAGAAAAAAAAATAGGACACTCATTTTGTGACAAAAATTCATCAAGACAAACAAGACACTTATTTTGGGACAAAGGGAGTAATTTTTTTTTTTTTTTTTTAAAAAGGGAAGATTTTTTTATAAGAAATCACAGCAATACAAAGTACAAAGTAGCTTTCAACCCAGCATAATGACATATAGAAACACATGATTATTAAGAGACAGGAAAACACAATTCTCACATAGCTAAAAGCTACGGAAAAGACGCGGAGCCTAGTATTCATGGATCGACTCAACCAATCCAAGCCGAGACTCCAACAGTACATCCAAACCCAACAAACTAGAAACACCAAACTAAAAGCAATCAACAAAACAAAAATCAAACTAGACCTAAAAACATAATTCCAACTAAAACAAAAACCAAGCTAAAACTAATCATAAAGTAGTGAGAATCCGCAACCAAGAATCCATGCGCTCCACCATCCCGACCCACTTCAGTCCTTCTCACGTACCCTTCCCAAACTGAGCAAGAACGCAACCCTTCTCCATCCCTGATTCCTTGAGCCACGAAAACGCCTCCTGAATTGTCATCAAAGCCACACCGATCTCTGATGTCCGCTTTCTGCCGCTTCGACACGCTTTCAATTCCTACCGCCACTATTATGCTTCACTGTTTTGCAAACCCTAGAAAATAAAACCTCTTTCACGCACTCTCCTTTTACTCCTTTTATTATAACCAAAATAACCCATAAAGTAATAGGAATAGAGACTAGCAGAACATCATAGTCGTCATTGACGCAAGCGACAATGGCTTCCATGGTCGCCGCCGCTGCCTCCGTCCCACAACTCCCAATTAATTTTGTTCCTTTTCGAAAAGTAGTAGTTAATTACTAACAATTTTTATTTTTAGAAAATTATTCTTGTCAGTAAATTGTCATTGTGTGTTTTCTATTAACACTCCCCGCATTCCATCTCTAGTTGGATCATGAATGCTTAAACTGGACCTAAACTGATCATGAACAATGCCAACGACAAATCTTTGATGAAAATTTATTCATATTGATGAGATGAGGGAACATGTAGCACACGAACATCTCCCAAAGCAACAAGTTCACACATAAAGTATTTATTCCAACATATTTAGTACATTGGCGTTGTACATTGTTGAAAGCAATATACTCATAGCTAATGTTGTCATAGTAAACAATGATAATAAGATGAAAATAAAAGCCTATGAGAAGGTTATGAAGCCATGAAGTTTGTAAGATACTAAGACGATGTACAACATGTTGCCCCACCAAGAAATGAAAATATCACAATGAAAAACGCAATAACTAAAAATGGAACGATGCGTGACGAAGAAAGTGTTCCAATCTGCAATAAAATAAGCAAATAAATGATAAATGGAAGAGGGGTGAACTTGAAGACCATGAGAGATGGTGCCCTGAAGATAGCAAAGTATTCACTTGAGGGAATTCATGAAGGGACCGTAATGCTAGACTTCACAAACAAGTCCTAAGAAATTCAATCTCATTACGTAGGATAAAGATGATGATTTAGACTGAAATTTTTGAAATCAAAAACTCAATCCACAATTTTGCAAGTTCAAGCTGTAAAATAAATTCGATCAGTTCTTAAAGTGGGTCAGAAATTCGCAGAACACCCCAAATTTTACACGTACATCTCAAAACTCGAGCTGAAACTCAATTCACATATTGTAGGATCATATTGCATAAAATAGAGTTGGTCAATTTTCGGTTTAGATCAAAAGTGTATGACACAATATATTTTACATGTAAAATTTGATAGTGGATCTAAAACTTGCACCCTACACCCTTGGGACTAGCTAGGCCTTTCCGGTTTGTACTTAGTCAAAACCAATTTAATTTTAACAAATTTATTTAGTTTAACTCAGGCATTAACAATAGTTGCACACTAAAGAGTGTAATAGAATGGACTTATAATTGTCACCTCATTCATATATTTTTGTTATACACAACTCCACAATGGTTACACTCCAACGAGTGTAATAACATGGAGTCATACCTATATATTTTACATATTATAATTACTTTTGTATTTTTAAATAAATTGTTTTATTTGTCTTTTATATTTTTAAAATTTATTTTTATTTGATTTGAATAACAAATCTGTGAACAAACTTTTCTCCTTCCTTTTGTATACCAGTGAATATAAACTATAATATATATAGGGTAAAATGTATATCAGTTGACTGATATAAAGTTATATCAGTCAACTGATATACATTAAACCCATATATATTTAAACATACACAACAAGAAATAGCAGGTACAGAGAGTAATATTTGACTAGACTAAACTTTATACAAAAACATACTAACCTGACTGTTTGTTTAAGCGATGGTTTTTTGACGCCATTAGGCCGTTAACGTCATCTGCAAATCTCTATCAAATCCATTCCATCTGATACCAAAACGAACAAAAAAAAAAAAAATTCAACATTGGTCACATTTTGGAAAGGGCATATTTTATCATATATATAATGATCAGAGAATTATAGAATACATCATTAAAAAATACAAAGAATCAATAAAAGAAAAAAAAATCGTTTTTTTTGTATATTTAATAGAAATAATGAAGTACAGTGGCATGTGGGTAAAAGAAGCAACTTCCTAGTGCCATGCTTTAATATGGGCATTATAATATGCTTCCATGAATTTGCCCAAAATATTAAAAAATGGTTAGAATCTCACGTGGATAATTATGTCCTTGTTTTTTTTATAAAAGTCCTTGTCTGTACATATGTATATATATCACTGACTAGCCCAAAACAAAACAAGCATCAATCACACTCACTCTTCAATCACAACTAGCTTCGCTCCTCCCACAGAAGAAAACTAAAAATGTACGGACAGAGCACCTCCGATTCCGACCTGTCTCTCCTTCAATCCATCAGCCACTTTCTTCTCGCCGACGATGAAATCTCCGAGGCTCAGAATACGCCTTGCTACGGCCGGAACCCTAGCTTTAGCAGGCTCTTCACCACAGACACCTGGGGCGACTTGCCGCTTCAAATGAACGATTCCGATGACATGCTCGTCTTCAGTGCTTTGAGCGATGCTGTC